>JAQFZG010002530.1:0-16241 GCA_034695465.1 Entomobrya nicoleti
TCGAAGTCACGAAAATTTTCAGTTATTGGGAAATAAGCGTCAAAATTTGTCCAGACCTATTTTGTACAAGCTTTATTGGCATCCCTCTCTGGTAAAAACCCGCGGGTATGAAAATAAATGGGTTTGAATGTTTTTAAACTGGTATTGGGGTTTTATTGGGTTTAAACGGGTATTTTGGTTTTATCGGAGAGTTAAAATTTGAAATTTGAATTTGTCGCGTTTTATATTACTATATTGCTTATATGGGTCCCATGTTTATTTAATTAAATGAGTTAAAACCCATTAAACCCATCTCGCGATCTTTTAAGTGTGTTCGGGTTTGAAAGGGTTTAAATGGGTATACCCAGCTCACATAGAAACCCGCTGCAACATCCGATGTTAGCATGGCTTCATATGTACGTAATCCACAATCGTAAATTACTTTATCATCAGCAAAATGGTAAGCAACGTGACATTCAATTATGTATACGAGGAGGTCTTATACGGCTTCAGTCAATATCGATCTTGTCCTTAATTAAAAAATCATTTTCAGTTGTCCGTAAACTCGTCCTACTCAATTTCCTTCGAGCCGATTTTCTGTGATTGCAATCATAACTGGTTTTGTAAGTTAAAGGTGGAATATATAGTCAAGCTTTTGAGTAGTCAATTATTTAGAGTATAAAGTCCATATCCACCTATCCAAATATGAGCAAGAAGAAGAAGACTCAAAGTGTTATCTAGAATATCTAGTTTCTGGCAAATAATATTTAATTCATAATACCAAAAACACTACTAGAACTGAATGCTATGCGTAAAACTATGAGTCGAACCGTTTTCTAAAACACTGCTTTTTCATTTTAAATATTTTACAGTTAGGCTAGTCTGGATTTGCTTGGAGTTCAAGTTACATACACTATTCCGCGAGCATTTTCATTTCAAACGATTCCTGGCATAAGTCATTTCTGTAAATTTATTTGAAGTTTACAAAAAATTCCAACGCATTGAATTCTAACTCTAACACAAGCTAAATTCAAAATGTGGCATTCCTTAATTCGAATTCAAAATGTTTTCCAAAAGTTTCGCCCTCTCAAAGTAATTTTTAGAGATGATAATATCGGCTTCTACGAGAATCGCTTGGATAAAAATCGCTTCACAATTTTGTTCATAGACCTCAACCTTCTTTTAGTAGTATTTGCAAGCATAATTGGCTTAAAAGAAGTTCTGAGTTCCTCAAATCAAACAGATCCGTTTTCAGCTCCAGAGGAAATAAAAAAACATACTCAAGCGAAAGTTCTTGCATCCGTTTGCTTCACTCTCTACATAACTCTCGACATTTACTGCTTATTATCCTCCTGGACCTTGAATCACCAAACTACTAGCGCCATCTACATGATGAACCAAGCAAGAGACCTTTATCTGGATCGTTTAAAATACCCCAACAAAATCCCCGGCGCTCCTTCGAAAAGAGATAGCGCTTTATTTGGCGCCCTTCTATACGTCATGATGATGACATGCATCTTTGGAACAACATCTCTCACAGTATTTCCCATAGCAAGTGACGATACTCCTGTACAAGTGATTTCAACTTGGATTCTTCCCCAAAATATAATCCAACATTGGCCAACAATAATCAAAATAATTTCTTGTTTGTATATTGGCATATCTACGAGTTTTGGGGTTATTCCTGCAATGCAAGCATTTACCTACGTTACTGCAGCCTTATTTGAAATGAAGTATATTCTGAGACGGGGTTACGGTTATGCTCCAAATTTTAGTGTCAAGATAAATCGAAACATATTTGACCGTGAATGGAATATCTACGCCCAAAATGTTTTGTTTATCAGGGAAATCAATCGATTTGGTTATTTTTTATATCCGGGGATAATGCTTACTGCGTTTAGTATAAATGTCGCTACAACAACGGTATGTATGAAGTTCCATCAAGAACTACCGGTCATAATGCTTTCAATTTTGTTGGGATTTGACGGAGTGGTTGCAGTTGCTACTGTAATTGTTGAGAGTTTTAGCGTGGTGGCGAAAGAGGAAAGTGAAAAATTTAAGGAGTATTGGAAAACTCGATTGGTTTCGAAATTCAGAAGAAAGCAGTTAAAAGCTTGTATTTCTACGCCGATTTGGCTTGGTCCCTTTTTCAAAATGCAATATAGCACTCTTTTGAATACGGTAAATGAGGTTGTTAACATGGTAGTGTCACTTTTGCTTTGCGATCAATAATATGAAAAGCTGAAAACAATATAAAATAATATATAATAATATATCGATAATAAATTCATGTGAATTCTAACTTAATAGTGTCAAGTCAACGATTTAAAAAAATATCCATAATTTATAAAAGTTACACTATTTTTTATGTTTGCCAACTGATGTGTCTAAAGTTTCATGACCTTCTACATTTTAGAAATAAATTTTTAGAGAGTTTCCTCTCAAATATTCTAATTATTGCAACAACTATTTAATCTTTTGATGAATCAAACTAAACACAATACACCACTAATACAAACATTTAATTAATAAATATATTAATTTAAAAGCAAAACTTTGAGTCTTTTACCATATTGTATTACTAGTAACGTATCCATCAACGTATGAAATGATTACAAGTACTCAAAACTGTTTCCTGAATAAAAAAACACAATTGTTACAATCTGATCACTTGGATTTTTTTCTTGAATAAGAATAGAACTTATGCTCCTTTGCCAGTTTTTATTGTAGATTATTGGAATGCGGTACATTTCCATTTTAAATACTGTCACTGATATCTATCAGTTAGACCAGAATGTCTTGTAAATTAATTCGGTAACTAGAAACAGGAAGCTTGTTCTTTTGAACATATCTGACAACTTATAGGTTATGTGATAGTATTGAATAATTCTGTGTCAATGCATTTTAGCTTATGTTACAATTTTCACAACAACAATTTTTTGTTTACTATCCTTTGATGCTATTGTCTAAAAATGGACAAATATTTATTTTTTGCAGTATTATATGAATGTTATAAAATTGATCATTTTACCTTATACGGCATTACTCCTAGCCCGTTTTATGTTTTACCGTGTGTAAACTATTGACTGATATCTAAAACCAATTTTGGAAAAATACTGCTCATTAACGCGTAATCTTAAAAAAAGCTCAATTCACTAATAATAACCGCTATACACACAAGATATGTACACCTTTAATAGCTTTTTTTATCTACATATACAAACCTGACTCATCAATTACTTTCACTCAACTTCATTGCGTTCCTTATTGTTTGAGTTTTTAATAATGGTTTACCTGGAGCATATCTAATTTATATCAAAGGATTAATTGCTTATAGGCATTTACCCGAAATATTTAATACTAGTTTACGTACACAATTATGCATTTACATACATACATGCTTGAGTCGATCAATATATTCAAGGTCGCTTCGATAATATCATTTAGGAAGCTGATTTCAATCACTAATTAAGTCTTCATAATGCTATTTTTTTTTGGAAAAGTTACCATTTTCCTGATTGCTAATGAAATTCTCCAATAATAGGTTTTTGTTGAAAACAAAATTTAACCTTGTTGTATACATACGCTTACCTCAAGCTGTTACCCAAATTATTTCCAATTTGAACTCAGTTGCTAGCACAACTAAAATGAGAGTCCTACAACTATCCATTCTTTATATGTTTTTCGGTTTAAGTTTATTTCTCCATTTAACATTAGGAGTAAATCTTAACATTGCATCAGGGTCAAGGACGCAAATTTCACAATATTTAACAGGCCAGCTTGTGAAAACATTGTCACATAGTCGCCTTGTTACAAACATGGATTGTTCTTTACGCATTTACACAGACTTGAGAAGAAAGGATGTGAGCGAAATCGATTTGAACTACCTGCACGTACAATTGGAGTCCTTGGAAATATTTTCGAAAAACTTAAGCTCCAATATACAATCCCCAGTTAACAAGTTTAAATCTTCCTGCTGGAACAACCTAGTTTCACTCACAAAAGTTGATAACTCTATTTTTAAATTGAACACTTTTGAACACGGAATATTTGATCAGTTTATTTTTCTTAGTTTTGATATCCAATCTTTAGAGAAATTTTTCTTACAAAGTTTTCATGAACTAAACAAAATTTCGTTCAAGTATGGTATTTATATCTACCATAACAACAGAACCAAACCTCTAGTTAAATATTTACTTCAACCAGATGTTTACACCAGAGGATTTACAAAATCGTTTTTATTCACGAAGTCAACGTTTACAAATAATTTAAACGGACGAATTTTGAAGTCTCCAGTACTACATCTTCCTCCTTTGTTTGTGGTAGAGAGTGACATCAACAAAAAATTTATATTTAGAGGTTCCCAGTACACGTTTTTAATGGAAACTGCTCAGAAATCGAACTGCACTATTGAATTTTACGGTGGTAAAATTCCATTAGGAAAGAAACTGGAAAACGAATCATGGACTGGATACATAGGAGAAGTGGTCAATGGTCAAGCTGACTTAAGCCCTTTGCTTGGTATAGGACTCAGCCGATATAAATATATGGCATATACCACACTAACCTATAGAGAACCAATGATATTTTGTGTAAAGGATCCAGTACCCATGTTACAATGGCACGCTTTAGTTTTGCCTTTAAGTCAAACAGTGTGGATATTTACGATTGGTTCATTGAGTGGATTTATTCTACTGTTTGCACTAATCAATATTTGTTCACTTAACCAAAAATCAGACAAGAAGTCATCAGAATTCAGTAAATTTCTAAAAGAAGGTTTAATCCTACCATTTGCATTAATTTTAGAACAAAATGTAAAAATACCGGCTTCTAATTCAGCTAAACTAGCAAGCTTGTTTTTAATATGGTTGACTTTATTTATTGCAACTGCGTATAGAACCAATCTTGTTGGGTATCTTACCTTTCCAGAAAAGCAAATCATTCCAAAAAACTTTAAAGAGTTGCACGAAAACAAGGGTTTTAACATTTATATGTTTTCCCTTGCTGGAGGTTTAGAAATGGAACTTTTGAAAAGCTCCCCTAACCCGGCATTCAAAGGAATTGTAAAACGTTTGCATGTAACTTCAAATGTAAAGGATTGCTTGGATTCTGCAACCAAGGAACAAACAGCTTGTATTGCTTATAAAAATATTATGTCGGCAGGGGTAATGAAATATATGGTAGAAAATGTGGAAATGAAAAGGCTTGTTTTTAGTCAGAAACCTGCGTTTTATTCTGATATTTCGATAAATTTGAAGAAAAATAGTATTTTTTATGAGGAGATCAATAGATATGCCGGATATGCGAGGGATGGGGGCCTGGTACATAGATGGATTCAGGATGAATTGGAATTTGAAAAGAAATCAGCTTTTGAAACTAGACAAAAAGAAGATATTGAAAAAGTGGGAAAAAGTTCAAAGAAAAACACTTCGAATCGAAAGAGGGAAAGTTATGGAGAAGATAATAGTGAGACGGGTGAAAAAGCATTGAAAATCCAGAACTTAGTGGCAATTGCGTATACTTATGTGCTTGGAATTTGCTTAGCAGTTGTATCTATAGTTTTTGAAGTTATCGTATATGGATTGAAACGAGGTGCACATAAACGCATACAGTTCTATTCAGGTCTACTCAAACTGCACAAAATATTTACTTAATTAGCAGCTGTGCAAAAAAGGTAGTACTTTGAACTTAAATAAAATATCAGCATAAAGTTTACAAAAAAAATATTTTAATACTTAATCAATAAATGTGCAAACATTTATATTAATATTTTAAAAATAATCCTTGATGTGATAAAGTTGTTGTGCTTAGTAAATTTGGTAACCTAAGCACCTACCATTTGTTATGTCATCATTCCGTTGGAACACGCAATATTGATTTATCAGATAATAATTGGAAGTTAGAAGACGTATACTTGAAATAAATTTCAAAGTTTTTATCGATGTTAGAAAATGTCATCTGGAATAACACATATGTTTTTTTTGCTAGCCCAAAGTGTGTATTAGGAAACACATTTATTTACATGTCTGCATTATTTCTTAAACCAGAAATTATTATTACCGGATTTATTTATAGCTCTCTAAAATCATATATATAAAGTGTAGAGACTAAAATGAAGTAAAATGTTTCAAATATAATACGATGTTATAACGTTTTGTAGGATTACGACATAGAATATATTTATAAAACTAGTCCAGAAAAATTAATATCAATAATTTTAGTGAAAATCAATAAACACGAAAAATTCCGACATATTTTACTACATTGAGTGAAGTTTTTATCAAGGCTTATAATTTTTTTTAACGTTTTTTGTAGTTTCTGGTTTACTTTTTCCTGTTCCATAAACACAGGTTATTTTAATTTACACAGGATACATATGCAGACGTTATTAAAAATTCTTATTTTCTATTTTACGCATAGTCCCTAGCCGCTAAAATAGCATCAACTGAACGCGCCATTAAAGAATAAAAGTAATCAGTTCTCGTTTCTGTTGTTACCGTTCCCCATGTTCCATAAGAAACCGATATACTTCTCATAGCTTTCCAATTTTTATTAAACATTTTCATTTTGAACCTATCCAGTTTTTGGTTTGTAGCTACAAATAGCCATTTCCTTTTAACTTTTTTACTATCCTCTTCCAAAGCCACATACATGGTAAACGTAAGCCCTGTAACTGATAATATTACCCCACCAATTATCGGCACAAAAACGTACTCTGTCCATGGAACTTTTCCAAATCCTACAACAGCTCCCGTAGCACAAATAAGAACAAGATAGAAAATTACACCAAGATAAAGCGTAACCAGTTGGGAACATAGCTGGTTTGCACTAATAAACAGTATTCTTAGAGCCTGCCAGTTAGTAAACGACGGGGGACTATTTATAAGACGAGCCATACATTTACGAAGTAGAGTCATCATAAATATTAGCATACAATCTAGATTTCTGAATATCGAATTACCTTCTATAACACAACATATAATTATTACAAATCGAATCACAATAATGTTTATTTGTAACATTGAGCTCCTATCTTCAAGTGGAAAAATATTTTTGAGAACATGATATGTGGAATCAATATTTAAATAACAAACCATTCCTGAAAATGGAAACGACATTGTAGCATGGTTATATATTAAGTAGATTAAAATTAGTCCCGTGTGGTCAAGTTTTCCTTCGTGATATAAAATATTGTACAATTTATTTATCCATTTCCATTTAACACACTTAAAAGCCACAGTTTTAAATACCGGAGTATTGTGGGGTAATGTGGATTCGAAATGCATTAGTTCATTAAACATTGGAACTAATTCTTCATTCAAACCAGATAAAATGACGAAACTGCCAAATATGGCAATTGTAAATAGAAATTGCACTGCTACCTCAAATATGGGAAATAAGGTATAGTTTTCTGGATTATAGAACGCATTTATAAGCGTGTACAAACAACAGGGTAGAGCAATTGATAAACCGAATCCGTAATGGAGAATTCTCCAAATTAGTAAATGAGGGAATAAGCGTTTTTCAGTGAAGAATAATTTTGACTTGTGATCCCAGTAAATGTTCATTCGATTGAAGAAGACTTTGTCTGTAACTTTTTGGTTGAATTCCAATGCGAGATAAATTAGTGGTGAGCACATTGTTAAAGTTTTTATAGTTGGCGTATCAATCTACTGTTAAAATTAATTGTCAAATATTTAAAACTATTCAGTTGTTGAGTACCTTTCAGTGAAACAATGTCTGCAATGCAATTGGACCTTTTGTAACTTAAGACAAATTTTGTGCGTTTTCTATCGAAATTGTCAGTTCTATCGAAAGTGATTTTTGAAACCATTTCGTTAGACGAACTTGATTGGAATAAGCGTTGACGTTTTATGAAAAATCTATTTTGTGTCATAACAGTTCTTAATATTTTTATAATGTGTTCAAATATAATAATGCTAGAATCCCCACAATAGTTATTGCGTAAAATGCTTTCCTGCTTTCAGTGTCTAAAAAAGTTGTGAAATACTGCGGACAAAAAAATCTATTTTAATAAACAAAATTCAGGTACTACTATAGTTTAAGTTTAATTTTTAAAGTATTTTTTTTCTTTGCGTCAGCCACGTGGAAAAATATTACATATTACAAACCTAATTTTAAGACTTAAGGGGAAAACAAGCTTATGTTATTTATTTTTACTGGCACAGTAGAGCAACAAGTTATATAAATATATTACATAGCCTTAGCTTCAAAAAACAAACCTTGTCAAAAATAGAACACATCCGTGTCTCTGAATTTACCTGGCATGTAAATTCTATTTAAATATCTTACTTTTTGTGAAGAAATTTATTTTGTATTTTTAAGCATAAACTGACTCTCGAATTTATTTTTAAGAGTTGTTTTATGGATTTATAACCTTGAATATATCATAACCAGAACTAAATATAAGAGCACTGCGCATTAAGCTATGTATATGTTCAAGTGTATATTTTTATTTCCAGGAATAGATATTGATATTAGTATGAAAATTACGACAACATATTCAAAAATTATTTTTCTTTCGTACATTTAAGGAGGGTTGTCAAATATAATATCAAAAATATTAATGCCTGGTTAAAATATTCCCTACTCAAGGTAGACAATCTTGCTAAACCAGCAAACTTCGAGTTATTTCAATTTTGAATTTTTTAAATTAAAAAGTTGCAATGTTAAAGATTAGTATTAGCATATAAATAATTTACATTTAGGAACATTATTTATCACAAATAAAAAATCCAAAGTCGCCAAATTTTAGCACGGAAAAGCATCAAGTCAATATGATTCGTTTAGCATTGAGCCAATTTTCCAAAAACATCAAATATCCACTTAAGACGGTTTTCTCCTAAAAGCATGATGGCTTACAAATAGTTTGCAATTGTGATACCGTACAAATATTGATACGTGGAAGGCACGCTTAGACCTAGCAAATCATCAAGTGTACTTAAATACTTTACAATTTATCTTTCGATTTGCTTACTAAGGCTTGAGTCGTAATACTTATAATATCATTATGCAGAACGCTAAAACTTTTCAGTAAATTGTACTATCAATTTTGGTTCAGACACTTATATGCATGCACGAGTACAGATATTGAATATTCCTTATATTTTTCGAACAAGGTCAAATAAACCAAATAATTTTGATACAAAATTAGAGCGAAGTTTAAAAATATGTTCAGCAAGTAGTAATTTTTAAAATCTGAAGGATGGTTATGAACCTAATTTTTGTTTGTTATTTTTTTGTTCAAAAATCAAAAAGAGTTACAAAACTTAAAAAGCCATATTCAAAATAATTTTCTTAATTTGATATACATATTGACATGTTTTAGCATGTTTTTTGGATCTGTTTGGCGTTTAAACAAAATGATTGCGTAAAATACATGGCATGACTACCATTTTTTCGTTGGATGAGTGTTTATCTGATTGAAAAATTGTGATTTTAACAAAATAATTTCTGGTAAAATTGACCAGTTGTAATGTTTACATGTTTTGGATGTTTTCCAGCATATTTAGCCTCCTAATTTGAAGTTAAAATGGAGTAACTTGACAACGTTTAAAAAACCCTAATACGATAATAATGTTTTTGCTTTTGTACTATACAAAACTGCGATTTACACAAAATCTGAGTGCAAATATGCGAGTGATATTTGGTTAATGGTTCGTAATAATTATATAAATTACATACCTAAAACTGTTTTTACCTTTTCAACATGCAAGTTAGAATTATGAAGAGTTTAGAAATAAAAAGTAATTGAACTTTTAAAATACCTAGAATAACTTTGCTGCTCGAAGTGTTTATTTATAATCGGATTTTAGTTTATGACAAATTTTAAGCGAAATAAATTATTTTATAATTTAAAGTTATAATAGTCAAATTTAAAAAAACATAATTTCACTACATTATGCATCACATTTTCCTACTTAAACAACCGGACAACAGTATTCAAACCTATATAAACAGTGTCCTCTTGTAGTTCATTTCAAACATATAGGTTTGTGCTATCTCAATCAAATATAGTTTATCAAAAACATGTACCATCATGGAACAGATCAAAATATCCTCGCCACACCATTTGTAGCTAAGGCATATGAGTTATACCGGCTCATTTTTAATCGTATGTACACATTCCCTTTGGAAATCCAAATTCAAAATGAAAAAATATTTGGGAAAGTAAATAACATTTCAAAGTTCCAGTACATCTCACCCTTAACTATTTTGATTTGTGTTGATATATGCACAATGTTTTGTTCCGTTATGCTCCTGGTTCTTAAGCTATTTCGATCTATAGTTAATTTCAACATGGTTGCTATAAATTACAATATACTTATTGTGTCGATTATATTCCTGAAACTGGGAACATACATAATATATATTAAGTCTCCTGAAATAACTATTTTACTAAATCAGCTGTTGTTGATTGAACAACGATGTAAGTTATCAAAATCATTACTCATATTCCAAAAACTTTTCAAGTTTTCGCTTTTAAAAAAATTGCTATTATTTTAGATTACCAAATTCAAAGTCGAAAATCTGTTGACTGGATAGGAACTCTACTTATCTGCATTCAATTTTCTGCAATCCCAGTTATCACCATATCACCAATTTGGATATATTTGCTCAAACTGGATCCAATGTATTTCGTGTTTGACATCTTGCTACCTGTATCAAATGAACAGAAAAATTGGTTGGTTTTCATAACTGGGTTTATTCGATTTTCTATGATTTTCTTACTTTATTTCGAATACCTGCGATTTTCTTTCGTATTTTTGTTCTTTTCACTAAGCTATATAATAACAACCTTAAATTGCCTCAAACTGCTTCATAGACGCCCTAATCAGTTAGTTTTCCAAAAGTTTAAATTATATTTTCAATTAAGGGTTGTCATACAAACAGGGGACTATTTTATCCGCCAAACAATTGCACTTCTTCTGGTTTGTGCACAAGTCATCATTACTATACTCGGTTGGATGGTTATCAAATGCTGGGATAGATTTCCAATATTTCTTGTTTTGAACATATTGATTGGTTTAATTGTTACTGCAGGTGGAATATCCGTTGGCTTAACAATCGCTGGTGATATTTGCGACACAAGTCAGAAAGTTATTACAAGTGAGAACGAAATTTGCCATTTATTCAGCAAATATAATAAAAACCGGTATCATTTTCTTAAATGGCTTGCTCAGCAAAAATTGACAATCAGATTTGGAACTCAATTTACATTACGAAGGGATACTCGAATTCATTATTTTAATACCTTAATTTCCAATTTGACAAACACCATATTGTTAATACAGCCGTAATGCATATATTTTTTTTTTAATTAGACCCTGTAACAACCAACGTTATTTTTTAGACAATGGTATTTATATTTAAAACTACCATTATAATAAAGAGCCATAGATAATTTGTGTACTTGCTTCGGTTACAAAGCTCAACGTCACTCATAGTTTATTTAATTGTATAAATACTACTGTAATAGCCACCTTATTGATTACATACACTATTTTATTGTACATATGGTCTGGTATCGTTTCATTATTACAAAGTTAACACTTTGAATATTTTTGGTCTGGTACACCTTTGCGATTTCTTAAGGGCAAGGTTTGCGAGCAACTAGGCTAATCTGTCTGTTACCCAAATTAGCTGTACAAAATGTACACGTACATACATGAATACAAGTCAGAATAAATGAATACCACATATTGTCAAATATGAGTAAGTGCTAAGCTGTCTCCTAACTTGTCGTTTGAATTCATTAAATGCAACCTTAATAGGTATTATACACAAATGATAATGATTTGCCAATACTACAGCACACTCACTACATTTCCTCTAGAATACCAAAAGCTATCTAACACTGAGTGACGTAGGGTTTTAGTCAAAGTTGCACATGAGCACGTAGGCAGGTGGATTTTCATAATTATTTACGTCATCGTTTGTCGTGTCAATGACAGATACTACGTGACTTCTGCTCAGATCACGTAGACCAAACTATTCGACAACTTGAAAATACTCAAGTATTAATGACTAATTATCCATGAATCATGACATAACTTTTCATATAAAACCGATGAGCCATTGCCTAAAGCTCATGTAGTCCTACTGAAACAATTGAACAGTAACAACACACAAGGGAGCTTGATTTTTTACATTTAACCAAACCCAGGTAGTTACCATGGAGTTTTCAGTTAAACGTGTAGTTTGTTTGGCTATTCTCCAGTTGCTATTGATTACACTGTACATAAAGGATGTACAAAGTGTCAGCTTTGAGGAAGATTTAACGTTGACTTCTTCTGAAATGCACGCTCTTTCCAAGTTCAGACGAAGAGTCATCCCAATTCTTCCCAAGGATTACATGAAACATGATATATATCTGATTCGTTGGCTGCGTGCTCGGAATCTAAACATTCAACAAGCTGAGCAAATGCTCAAAAGTAATCTTCGGTGGAGGCGGGAACAAAACATGGACGGAATTCATCAGGAGGATTGGTCAGATATGAAGATGGATTATCCATACACAAGTAATACGCATGATAAACATGGTCGTCCAATTGCGGCAGTACCTTTTGGACAGTGGAATGTCAGGAGAGTTGCTATAACTGGAAAAATGCCAAGGTTACAACGTTACATGAATAAGATTATGGACGAGATGTATTTGCGGGTTATTGATGAGCTGTACAAAGGCAATAACGCGACACAAGTCAAAGTGATTTTCAACATGGATGGATTTAATCAGATTCAACACGCGTGTCCGTTGTGTTTACCGGCTTACACAAATTTTGTGAGGACTTATGAAGATCGGTATCCTGGAGGCGTGGATCAAGTCATTCACATTAACAGTAAGCTAAAATATATAATAAAAAATATGAACATGCTAAATTAAATCGTTTGAAATTTTAAACGTTTGATTTATTTTTGAATTTTAGCACCACCATCTTTTGATATGGTACTAAATGTAGTGAGACCTGTATTATCCCCAGCAACGCAGAAGTCAATGAAAGTGTTCGGTTCCAATAAAAATGTATGGATGAAATATCTAGACAGAGAAATTAGTCGGAACGAACGAAGTATTGAGTATGGGGGCACTAAAAGATACTAATTACTCAAAATGATAAGCGTGAATCGCAAAATTATTCAAACTGTCATTTAAAATAGAAGTTAAAAGAAAAGGCATGTTTTATTTATATATCTTTTTAGACAATATGTAATGTTAACGATTGCTTGTACAAAGTCTCAAATACTCATTCTGATACTCTCAAATAAAACCATATATTTAAATATTACAATTCCCTAGATAGCAGTTGACACTGTATTATATTTGAGCATATAAAATAATTGCTACCTTAACAATTCAGTCATTGACACCTCAGTAATGAGATGATATAAGTGATATTTTCATCTGGCATTTTGTATGGTAAATCAACTGTTACATTAATGTCTGTAGACTGAACAAGCTTTTAATAAAGGTTTGTGTGACAGCTGGACGTTTCTTGCACATGTCACAAAAACGATTTGAATAAATTAAGCTGTTACCATTGCAAATGATAAATTGATGGAATTCGCAAGAAAGTGTTAAGTCTGCGCTTCACAACCAATTAAGTATTTCTGGGCCCACTCTACAGAAACAGACGTTTAACATATGTTTAACAAACGTAGTATACGCATTTCAACGAGAAATTTATATTTCAAGACCTTTTAAACTTTGCGTAAACCGGAGCTAACTGACAAGCAAATGAGTAATATTACAATCTTTGCCACCCTCCATAAACAGAGGTATTTAGATTCCAATCGGCATGGTTTGTAGTTATAAGTTTGCTTACTCTTTATGAAAATTAGATATTAAACATGTATATAATAAATAGATCGAACAACAGGTAAGAATATTTGTAAATTGAATTTTAATAGCTATTTTTTTCAATTATTATCAGCGCGCAATTTACAAATTAAAGCCAAAAGCCTCAAATTTATTTTTTTAGTGTTATAATCGATAGTGCTTCGATCAATTTCAATGCTTCTCAATAAATGACCTATAAAATAGAACGGCCGCTAAAATATTTATTTTTTCACATTGTAAAAAAATCGATTAAAAAGAAGAATAAACTATGTCATAAAGAAAATATCATAGTTCCCCAATTTTTACTTATTTTTTCCAGTACTTAATTCTAAATTTACGTATTTTCGGTATTAATTGTTGTGTACCGGAATAGAAAACGCATTGGTTACGTGGCCAACATAAATGTAATTGTGTTATTAATAACCGTATGTACAAATACCGTGTATGTTCCCTTCTCCATGAAAAACACTGAATTAAAATAAATCCTTACGTCTCTACACGCATCCATGCTCTTTCTTAATTCCTTCTTTTTTGCATTTATAAACGCATGCTTTATATCTTGGGAAGTAGTTACTATTTCCCCAGCCTCATTAATAACAGAGTTCATCGTTATTAGAATAATAACCAAAGCAGCAAAAGAATTCAGCTGAACCTCAAACGGCATCCCTGCGCTTCTCTTGAATAATGCTGCAAGTGTCACAGTAGAAAATACATAACCAACTGTATAAATTGCAGGTAAAATTTCTGCCGATAAACAACTAAATCCAAATTGGGTCACTAAAGCAATTACTTTAAACTTTCTTAATGTAATATTCGAAGGTCCCCAAATATTGATACTTTTGTTGATTTGATCCAACCAGAGTTTTAATTTTGCAAAATATATTATCAGCATGGCAACTATAAACCCTATGGGAAACACTGAAAATATTGAAGCTATCGCATCCAAAAATCCTCCTAAACCCACTACCAAATATTTAATTGCGTTACAGTTTACGTAAATATCTTTAAATCGAATAGGCCAGTATCGAACACTAAACGGTTCCTTAATAAATAGAATAGTCGGGAATATTGGCTGTATATGGATAAAAATGTAGCCAAGTGTAAGAATTCTGTGACGTTTTCTGGCTTGTTTGTCATGCGCTTTGTCATTTATTAAACTTTTCCCACCTAAATGTAAAATTACTGTTAGATCTTGACAAAAAATATTATTTTTAACAAATTTTCTAAAAAATATATATATTTACCTTCAAAGTATTTTTCCATTGTGAACATTACGTTAGTAAAATGCATAAGGTCTTCGAGTCGAAAGTAAAGTAGCCAGCCTAGCACGCACCCACATGTTCTGGATACGCAGTGAACATAAAAGTTCATGAAGTCTTGTGGTAAAACACTTTGTGAACTTACACTTGGTGACACTTTTATCCACAGGTATAATAAGTCAACAGAAATTGCAAAGAATACTAAAGGAAATATGTACAGTTGTGAGCCCGTTTTAGGAACAGTGAATTTCTGAGACTTGTGACAGTAGATTGGTGGAAACGCACCGAGAATGTGGGGGAATTTATTGTACTTAATAAGTATACGCTTGTCACGGGAAATGTAAGTTTCCATAGTGAAATTTTTATAACTTGGGAGAGATTTGAAAAATTAACTGGTTTTTGAAATATGATTTGTAATACTGAAGTAAATTTTTTCGAATAATATATTTTATATTTACTTGTTTTTCTCCACAGTTAAATTTATTGCGTAGAAAAATAAAATATTTAGAGCTTTGGCCAGGAAAGTAGCACAGATCGGTTTGAATATGGTTTGGGTATATGTATTTTGGTATGTTAAGTCAGCTATAAACGTTTGTTGTATCATATTTTTGTTCTAAAAATTGGTTGAAATATAATACTATTCCAGTATAGGAAGTGACCGCAGCAAAAATGTTATATTCACTAGACATGTAAGTTTAAAAAATCTTATTAGTTATTTAAGATATTGATTAAAAAATTTAATATTAACATGAGTAGAAACAAATTGACTAGGAAGTAATATAAAAGCCGGGTTTGATTGACTTACTATGTAAGCAAATGCTTGGGACGTGAAATATGAATTTCCATGATAATTTAGAAACAAATCAATTTCTTGAAGAACGATTTTGAAAAAATACGGTTTATTGCTCAGAATTTCCATGCTTAAAACATAAATGCATATTTAAAAAAGTAAGACTTGCTCCCTTCCGCAAGTAAATTGTAAGCAACGGAGTGAAATAAAGCTGATAACCTTATTTGAAAATAACATACATCCAAAATAATATAGATTTGTTCATATTGCTTGCTTATTTATAAAGCTTGTACAAAATAGGTCTGGACAAAATGCGAAGTTAGTTTTCCATGAGCCCAATTGACGAATCTGTTCATGT
>JAQFZG010002531.1:0-16236 GCA_034695465.1 Entomobrya nicoleti
GCATATTTCCACCGGTGCCGCCACACGGGATCTTTAAAAAAATCAGTTTTGATATGCCTGTCTTTTTCCGTTACAACCATACACACTCGGCGCAAGTCAAGTACAATTGAAGTTTTTCAGTTTCCTTTGAATTCTTTTAATCCTGTTATGTTTAAAATTTATGGCCATTACCCCACCCATACATAAAATACGGTTGTCGGAAGGGTTTTCTAAAAAAAACTTTTCAAGTGATGTTTTTTTCAGCGTTTCAAAACGATGTAAAGGGAAACAAAAAATGTAACTTGTGCTGTTACTCTATTATAATAATTCATAGTAATAAAGCACGTATAAAGTCTAACCAACTCTGGCTCATTTAATCATAATCATAATGGACTGTTCATTGAGAGATGAGGTGCGAATGTGCCAAACTACCCAAGTCAAGTTCATTATCAATCTGTTGGTAACTATTTAAACTGTCCACAGCAAAAAACATTACATCAAAAGCAACAAAAACAAGACAGGCAATGTTGGTGGCGGTGTTTTTTTCTTTCTTTTCTGCATTCACACTCGTTCAACTTAACTCAAAAAAAATATTACGATGATGACAGCGAATATGAAAGTACGTACGGATGAATGAGTTTGAAAGAGTGAAGATGATGAATGATTATGTGTGATATTGATGATTATCACCACAGCTAAACCATCAACTAAACCAAACCAAACTAACAGCTCAACAAAACAGAAGCGGCTCTGGCTTTTACCCACTTACAAACGAAACATTATCATATAATTATTCTTATTTTTTATGTGTGTAATATGCTTTGGTGCGGTGGTATGTATGCTTATTTTCTTAAATGGCGTGTCTCATTTTTAACACCTTTTCATGAATACCTCTTTAACTAAAAAGAGCTCCCCGTCTTTCTCTTTCACATTTATCACATAATTTTTTTTTCAAAACAGGCCGTGCATCGTTTAATTTGGATGGCAGATTGTCTTGTTGACATGGTACACTACCACTGCCACCGCCAAAGCGGCTAATTCTTTGAGGCAAATCATAATAATCATCTTAATAATAGCACTAGCTATTGTAAGAGGCAATAATCATAATATGCCAAAGAGACACACACATACACACACGTACAACACATTAAAATGCCATCATCATTCATAAAAGGGACCGCTTGCCATCAACATCACCGCCAACAAACGGCCTGCTCCATTGAAACAATACAAAACAAAAGGTGTCATCTAATAAATGTGTAATGGAGTGTAAGAAGGAATGTTGCTGCTGCAAAAATGTTGACACTTGTTAAAAAAAATTGAAACAAAACTATTTTTACGAATTCAACTTTTTTTAATGATTAATTTCTTTCAGGTGCGTAGAAGACGCAAGCAAAAGAAGCTTGCAGAATTTATTTTTATTTTAAGGACGATGGAAATGAGAAATTAAACAAGGTAGCTTGTTTATTCTTTGATTTTAAGCAGTTTTTTGAGTATTTAGAAACAAGTGTTTGTACAATCCAGCAATCTCATTCTGCTGACCTGGTCTCTGGTTTTGCTTGAGGCAGAGAGAACCGAGAGAAAAATTATAGCAGAGTGGAGCGTGTTATTTGACTGTCGGTGATGCTGTGCTACTAAGTAAGCAGGCTTATTGTTAGTGTGTTCAGGAGGTATTCCGGTATTTGAAATAATAATATTAGATGAAAATGATGGTGATGATGATGATGTCTGTTTTTATTTAATGGATTTGACCCTCCTCCCATGAGCCAACCTCTTTAACCTTTTTTTTTACTTTCCGTATTAACAAACATTAAACTTGACTTTTTTAAACTTGAAAAAAAATAAACAGAACAGAGTAATAGCTTGTTGTTATTTTATACTTTTTATGGATTAGCTGATGATGAAACCTCTCCTCCGGCTAGAATGAGTGGTGTGGAGATGAGAAGAAGAGGAGTTGAATGAGGATACTTAATGGATCATGATGGCTGATTAGTGATAACGTGGACACATTACCCCGGTAATTAACACCGGCTCATCATCAATATCGAGTCTCTGCCTTGCTCTCTCTCTCTCTCAGCATTTTACTTGTTTTCATGTTAAATTACTTTACTACTCACACAGGCAATGGATACGGGCAGAGATAACAATTGACTTGAGAGTAAGTTGAATGTACGTAATATGCATGCTTTGTTATCTATCAGCAGAAAATTACAATCTCATTCCACTCGTTGTCGTCATCAGCCAGGAGCATCGCTGTACCCCCATCCATTTTTATAACTTTATTCTTTCAAAATGTTTCACATAGAAAGAAAAGGATCATCATCATCCTCTAAGGATCTAATCAAAATTTTCAGTACTTCCACCTTTCTAATTTTTACCCTTGTCTTATATTTCCCATTATTTTTTATAATCAATTTCCCTAACTCTTGACTACATTGATATTTTGAAAGGGTTCCATCCAGTAGTACGAATTTACATTGCAATTATTATTTTAACTGTAAATAAGTACATGTAGCAATGTTTAAAAAATTCGACAATGTTTGCACATACGTAAAATTCAACAATGTCCTTGGTGATGACAGTGATAATTACACTGTTTTTATGATTTATGAGCAATTACTTTTTTTTAGTTAAAATCTCTGTGTGTGTTTGAGAGTGCCTGCGTTTATCTGTGTGTGTGGTTTATTTGATACTTTTTTTGTCGGTACAAAAATATAATTGCTTTGGTGGTGGGGGTGATGGCGGTGGTAGTGGTATCCTCAGAAAAAGGAAGTTTTATTCATTGTGTGTTTCTCGTTTACCCTTCTTCATTGTTGAATTACCTAGTAGACACACACATTGTAATAATTTTTACGAGGATTTGCCTAATTACACGTGTCAATAGTGGTAACAGTACATAAACCATCATTTTATTTTCTTCGTCGCAACTCCCAACGAAAAAAAAATCATTTTGATAGTTTGTCTGACTGTTTATGAGTTTGACTGTGTGTGTGTCTTACACGGCAGCAGTGTAATCAACATTATTACCATAATCATCACTATTATCGTCAAGCATAATATATACTACTTTCTGTACATTTATGTAATATAATGTCTAGTTAATTTTCCATTTCCTCCATCACCATCTCCGCCCCAGCAAATCTCACTCAAAAAAACAAAACAGCAACCATATTACCATCACCACACACAGCATCAACAAGACCAAACGAATCACGCAAAAATAAATAAATTATTGTCTGCTTACTTAAATGCGTATGTATTTATTTTCCATCTTACCAAGACTAAAGCAAATATTGGTTGCTTAACTATTTGAGTAATAACAATAAATAAATTAATCACCATTGAGACGTATAGATGCACAAAAGCATAAACTCGATAACAATATATATGACATATCTTCTCTTCTCTCTGTACATATGCACTGTAGGCACTTTAGATTAGATTGAGGGAGAGAATGAATCCATGTGTGCATAGGTATGTGTATGTGGAAGTAATTAAATAAAAGAAAGAAGGAGCAGGAGGAGAGTAAGAAGAAGGTAAAAGAAGTAATAAAAATTAATGTGGTAAAGATGAGTTGGGTTGATAGGAAATGAAATAATAAAAGAAGGAATAGGTAGCAAGAAGCAGGAGCACAAAGAAGCAGAGCTTTTTAGTTTTTTTTTAAATGTTAATAAAAACGTTATGGTTACTATGAAACGACAAGCTGTACATAGTGTACGTACGCAGGCGAAGCAGGCACAATACAGTTTTTCTAGTTATTTCTTTCGTTGCTATATTGGCTTTGTGGATTTTTATTTGGTGTAGTGTGAACGAATGTAAAGTGAGTATAAGAACAAGAAGGATCTAATCAGGGTTTACATAAGAGCAATAATTTTTTTGGTGTGCATGTTAAACATGCTCACCCAAAGCTGTAGCCAAGAAAATACTGGATTTTTTGCTTGCTTGCGTGGTGGCTTGGCTGTTGTTGAAATGGTGATCATGATCGGATAGGAGAGAAGAAAAAAATTACGAAAATTAATTACATTTACAATATTTGCATTTTGCACTTGACTGGCACTGTGAATCAAGCTACTTAAAAAGAGATTGTCTTGTTAAAATAAATAAAAGTAGGCAATAATGTGAGTAGCTAAGTGGAGAAAAAAAATGTGAAACGAAACTGAATGAGCGGGTCTGTCTGCGGCCACTTTTGAAATGTCTGAGATGATTTTGAATTAACCCTTTTTCTTTAATGAAATATACCCAGGTTGGTTGGTGGAAAAAAGTAAATTCAGTATTGCATATATCCACATCTTTATAAACAATTTTTCACATGAAACAAACTACTGGGTAAGTACTTTGTTTGTGGCATTACTGGATAACAAACAGAAAACAATGGAAAATCAGAAAAAAAAAACATTTTTATGACAGTCAATTTTTTTACTTAATATTTCCTCTTTAAGATTTTTTTCTGAAGAAACAATGTAATACCTTTTAAACGATGAGGATGTCATGAAAGAAGTAAAAACACACTAAACAGAGTCATTAAATATTACATATTAAGTTAGATGACATGACTCATATCAGTAGCGAAAGGAGTACAATGGAAGGTTATATAAAGAATTAAGAACGTTTGAAAAATAAGTATATTTGCGAGAGCCATCCATCCATGGTGATCCTGCCGCGCCGCCGTCAAGAATTATATGAAATTTTTTGTACACAAGCTCATCTTAATCTCTCTTGTAAAAATATCTTATAACTTCTGCTCCTTCGTTTCGGCAAAGAATAATGCTTTTTGCTAATTACAGGGTTACACAAAACTTTGTTTGCTCACTCACTCGTTTCAAAGCTTTTGCAACAACTTTTGCCTCTGTAAAAACCAACCAACACATTTTTTGTGTAATGGGCTTATTTTTTATTATCTTTTTACCTTTTACCCAATTCTTTTTGTTTGGTGAACAAGACAGTAAAGAAATAATAAGAAGATTCAACAGAGACACCGGATTCAATTTACTAAAAACATAAATTACTTATCCAGCAAACAGCAGTAAATAAATTATTCCCAAGAAACGATAACATTTTATTCACCAAAAAGCATGTATTTTGTGTGCAAACTTAAAAGTTTGTTAAATGGGAGTAATAAAGTACTATTTAAAAAATTTGTTACAGTAAAACAGGCCATAAAACTGCTTGAGAGCACATAATATTGTATACAGATAATACATAAGTGCGACCTCTTCAGAAGAAAAGGGAAGAAGACAATTTTAAAAATACATAGCTCACTTCTCTTTTATTATTGTAATTTTTAACAATGCTCAAAATATATTGCCATTTTTCACATGGTAAAAACCAGTCAGTTTATATTTTCAAAAAAAAAATCTCATGTATTTGTATATATGTGTGTAAAACAGACCATTATTAGTGTACAAACTATGTAGTTTGTTAATAGCCGCGTTTAATATTTTTTTCGCTGATGCTGACGACGCTGACCTGACTGGCGACACCATGACGAAGACCAAACAAACTAACCAACTCACTATTTTATTGAACAACAACATTGTTATTTCTCTTCACATCTCCTCCTTCTTTCTTCCCTGAAAAATACAGAGAACTGACTTACTGTGCTGTTATTATTAAACCGATTATTATAATTTTTCTCGTTTTTTTGCAAAAATGCATAGTAAGTAGCCACTAAAGTAGGGGTGGTGTAGTGGTCAGATGGAAAATAATATTTATATATATAAAAAAAACTGTAAAAAACGTACTGGATAACTTTACCAAACACCACACCGCGACTGGTTCTTCTAAAGACACTCGTCGGGTGATGATGACCATGCTGATGATCATGATGAGAGATAAAAGGTGCTAATCAGTCAAAAGCATCATCATCATTCGTCTTCTTCTTGAACATTTGCCGCATGAAAAATTACTATTTCTGCCGATCCGATGCTTCTGTTCCGCTTCATTTCACCATCACCACTTTGTTTAAGAGGAAAATGCAAAAAAAAGAAACTGAAAGAATAAGCGGCCGAGTTGTCGGAAAAGCCTGAGAAAAAAGTGCATCTGTGTGAGTAACTTGACTTTTGTGTGCATTTAGAGAGATAAAGTCAACGAGGAATAAAAATATTATGGGTGATTGTGTGCATTGCGTGTGTGGACAGACGGGCGGAGGATGGATGAGCGACGACGACGACGAAGACGACTCTGTTTCGATGAGATGAAGAGAACGCAACATGTTGCCTGTGCAAAAAAAATTACTGCCACCATCACATCACCACCAGCATTGCAGTTTTTTTCTGAAACCCATGTTGTAACCGTGTACTTACCACCACTTACCAGTTTGCTCATATTACAACAAAAAGACGAAAGAAAATTGCTTTGTGAAAATAAATACCTGCTCTTAAGTGAATGTTGTTGCGTTGCGAAAAATGAATTGCATTTAATTTTCAGTTTGCTTTTTGATCACTTGACGTTGATAATAATAGCTATGCTATATAGCTGTTCTCTAGCACACACATGCAGGTATGTAAATATATAGTCCAATCCTGCATGCACCTACATACCTTTCTGTCTGTTTAAATGATAATATATTGTATTACACATTGCAATTTGGTCAAGTCAAGTGATCATATTGATAACAATCGCATACACACACACGGCGAAAACGTATTAAAAAAAGTAACTTGAGACAACTTAGAGAGAAGGAGAACAAGTTGTTGCAGAAAATAACATGTTTTTGCAGCATTTCTCTTGTCGATATACAATATTAAATGCATGCACAATAACGCTATTATATCACCAAAAAGCGTAATTTAATCTTTCTACGTATTGGCAACTTGTTCAAACGACTGATTGACTGGTGGTTGTGGAATATTCAGAAAAATCGTGATCCAGACAAATACACACAACTCACAACTATGAATACAATACATCAACTCATTAAACACATGAATGAATAATTTTCCAGCTATTTTCACCAACACACACCGCCACTACTATCGCATCACCACACCACCGTCACCACCGTCTCGTTCTTAACATCTTATTTTTCTCCTCCTCTTAACCAAAGAAAGAGAACAAGTGGCGAGAGGCTGTTCTGGTGAGAAAAGAAGAGTCATTTGTCATTTTGGAAAGGAACATCATGCTTTTATTTTTTCAAGAAAAAAAAGGTTAAGCCTTTGCCTCCTCCTTCTTTTTTACTTGGGTTTTTTTTCTAGTGAAAAATATGAGTTTTGTTGGAAGATAAAGCGAGGAAAAGAAAAATGTAGAAACAACACGAGCTCCTGCTGACTGACTTGACTGTGAGTGAGTCTTGAGATGGTAGAACCGCCGCCGGTCATTTCATTTTTTATTTCTTATAAGAAGTTTCAGATGAAGATGATCAGGAGCAGCAACAACAGAAGATCATCACTTGTTGATGTTCGTTTTCTTATTGCTACTAATTTGCTATCATCATCACACCTCCAGTCGCACACATACAAACATACATAGGTGAATAATATGATTTGCTGGTGATCATCATCATATTACTTACCTGAACTTTTTTTTATGTTGAAATTGAAAGAAAAGTGATACTCTTGACGATGTTGATGATGAGAGGTTTTAGTGTCAAGAACAGCCGCTTTTGAAATTGACACCGACTTACTGGTTTTCTTTCGTACATACAAATATGTAAACTTATTTATTTATGACCTTTGTCTCTTTTTTTGGATACATGACATTTTCAATGCATACATGTCTTGCAAGAATAATTTGTGAATAAATGTTTTGTTTTTTAGTAAGTAGCAAGATATTTCCATTAAGAATGTTTTCAAAAATTGTCACTGTTTCTTCTTTTAAAATATTTGTGGTCCAAATATTATGACAAAAATACTTCATGCCACAAAATTTAGACAATTTTTGAAGTCTTTGGCTTCAGAAATTCCATTTGTGGTGGAAGTGGGCCATGAAAAACTTCTCATTAGTTTTCAATTTTGACTGACCGTGTGACTGTTTTTCTCTGGAGGCAAGCAAGTCAAGTTAAGTTAAAGCAAAGAAGAGATTTTAAAAAAGATAAGGTAATTATGATAAGGGCAAGGATAATGAAAGTGATGATAAGAGATTCCAGTCTCAGCAGCTTTTCAACATTTCACTTTTAAATTTTTTTTGAATTTGAATTTTTTAAAGTTGACAGAGTTGAGCAGCAGCAGCGGTGAGTGTAAAAAAGTCACTCTAATTTTTAATGATCCATTTAACTTTGAAAATGAAACTTGTCGTATATTTTCTCTTTTTTTCTAATGGTTATGTTTATTAGATTAATTGAAAATTCAGACCACGACGCCTGCTGTGTACACAAACAGTAAACACATTGCACTAGTGTTTGATGTTGCTGGATAAAAAAATATCCACAATTTACTACTGGCCTATTTTACTGCCGTATTTTTATTAGTAGGTGCAGTAGAATTTACAAACTTACAACGGCCTTCACCACCAACCAGCATTTAAGGTGGAGTAAACGTTGAAAAAAGTAGGCATCGTAAAATATTTATCTGATTATCAGATTTCTTGATATACGATGATGATGGTGGTGGAATATAAAAAAGCCATTCCTTTTTCTAATTTTTTTAATGACTTGACCTCATTTGAAGTCTCAAAAGTAGTAAAAAAATAATAATAGAACCAAGCAATTTTTTAAAAATAATTTAATTTTGAAAGTTCCTGTGAAATTTGTTTTCATGCGAAAAAAATGTCTGTCGGTTTTTAAATGATGAGATGAGTTGTGTTGTGATCCAATTCGTTTTGTTCTATTTAAACTGAAGCGTACACATGTACACGCGCGCGGCGTTTCTGCCATTTTCTCACTGAATACTTTTATTATTGTCTATCATTATTATTGCTGTAGAACGTGATTAAATCTGACATTGAAGATGCTGACTGACAGCCTTGTTAATCACTTGACTCCTCCGAGCAAAAATTTTCATCAGCTCCTTCCTCTCTCTCTCCCTCTCTTTACCAAGAAGGAAGATTGACTTTTACAAACCCCTTTCTTTGCTTTCTTTTATTCGCCGCTTCGGAGGTGGTTTGGTTTATATCTAAGTTTTCATTGTACATCATAACCACAGGTCCATCATCACATCACACCACACCACTACTCATTCTGATGATGATGCAATGCTACCCTAATCAACACTCCAGCAAGCCATAAGACCAAAAGCAAGTGTTATTATTGGGCTTTGTGCTAAGGTGGTTTGGTTAGCCACGAGGTATTCTGCCGGTGTGGTAGTAGTGGTGGTGGTATTTATTTTGTAATTGATTGATTACCTCCTTCCCTTGAAACAAACCAAACCATGCTACCACCACTGCGAAAAAAATATGTGCTGGTGAGTGTACTCTTGTTGATTACTTTACTTTGGAGGAGATGATTATAATGAGGTATTAAAATGCTTTCTGCACATCGTCCTCCGCATCATAATAATAATGATGATTGCCCACTGATTATCATAGCGATTGATGAGGATGATAATAATGATAATGAGTGCAAGCAGAGCACATGATGCTCTGTACCACAAAGTGCGTTTAAAAATATTTTTTAATCTGCATTCTCTCTGTCATGTCTGCTATGTTGATGATGATACCAGGGCGCACATGATGATGAGACCTCTCTCAATTTTCATTTGGTGTTTAGTAGTAAAAGTCGTGGAGGAATGTTGGTAGTGCTGTTAAACTAATGCTACTACTCCTGCTGTGCTACGCTTATCCATCGCAACTATTTCATTTTGCATCTAAAAGGCTTCTCATTAGACTGCCGTTTCAAAATGTACAGAGCCAGACAATAATTTTTTTTACGCTTAACTAAAAAACTAAATAAATAGCAAGCAGCTCATCGTCAGCTCAGCTCTCTGCACAATCACAATCAGGTAGGCAGCTAAATTCAACTCAGAGAGAGAACCCAGGTTAAAAAAAAATCAGTTCGATTGCCACTTACATTTACATTTAACATTGCTTTTTGGTTCTGTTGTTCATCTTTTACTGCGCATGCATTTAATAAGCGGTGTGTGTATCCTCATCATCATCTTCATCGTCATTATAATCAGCCAAAATGTGTAGTTCAAAGCTCCATCGTCGTCACTGACTGTCTGCTTTTTAATAAATGTTGAAATTATGTTCTTTTGCTGATGGTGGTGATGATGAAGATGATCTGTTCTGTCTACTGGATTGAATTAGAGACGAACAAGAGGAATCAGAAGGGGAAAAAATTATTTATCACTGTTGCTGCAATTGTTGTGCTAATAATAACCGAGAAAGAGAGAGAGAGTATCACTGTTGCATGCAGTGCCACTGCCATCATTATCATCATCGATACATTCATAATAATGGGTGAACTGGAATTATTATTGAAACAAAACAACGATCATGTAGATAATCAATGGATGAGATGAGAGAGAGAGAAAAAAAGTGGAATTTGGGGCGAAAAAAGGACATGCATGCAGAGGAAAAATGAGATACAAAAACTGCATTGCATGCAAGCAAATGCACACACAAAAGGGACGACCAGGCCAGAGCCCAGGTAGGCTCATCATTTTCATCAATGACTTTTTTCTCTTGATGCTGATGGGGATTCAAATTGTAGGGATCTCTGTGTTTCTGCCTGCGCAGACTGGAAAACATGATGATAATATGATGATGATGATAAAAATAAAAGACGACGTCTCTTTTTTCACTTCAGTTCAGACAAAAAATGAAAGACAGACGGCAGGAGCGAAAAGGAGAAAAAAATGTATAACAACGCAACGTTTAGAATAAATATGCGTACAAAATACAAAAAAAGCACAGCAATACAACTTATTATGAATGGATTTCTAATTCTTAAAAAAAACCTGTGTATAATGTACAAAGTTGGTTGTTATGGAAAAGTTTTGTTGAATTAGTGGAAAGAAAAGATCAAGCAGAGCACACTGATCAGAAATTAAGAATGTTATTAAGAGTGGCCGTTATTGCCATCAAAACACCCAGAAGATAAAACCACTTAAAATTTCTGGTGTGATGTGACGATGATGATTGTGGCGATGATGATGATGGCTAGTGAGAGTGTACCTCTGCTTTTCTTTTGCCGGAGCAATTTTTATTGTTATTGTTATTACACCTATTTATTGACAATTTGACTAGAGGGTTGAATTGCACGGCACTTTGTATATAAGAGGTTGTAATATATGTATAGGTATGTGTTTAATAGCCAGTGCGAAATGCAGTTGGAAATTGAAAATGTGTGAAGCAGCAGTACGAGTAGCAGTCAAGATAAAAGGTGGAATTTCCGATAAGCCCGTATAATAGCAATCGTCATCATCAACTTTATTGAACAACACGACACATTAAACAGGAAGGTGGGGAATGGCAATCGATTTTCATTTAGATTTTGTGTGCTTTAAGGTGCAAGCAAGCTCATCAAATACAACCCATTTAAATTTTCAGCTGAAGGAGAAACGAAGGAAGAAAAAAGAAGAACTAATTAAATTAGATGATCTGTTTTTTTCTTATTGCACTACAGCAACAGAAGATCTTAATGAGCTTTGTGTCGCCATCGGAATAGGTACTCTCTGACTCTGGCTGATCACAGAGATAGTTTTTTTTCAGTCGGAATATCGGACAAGTTTACTGTATTATTGATGTGAGGATGATGATGATGATGATTCGTGCGTGTGAGTATTTAAAGCAGTTTTTAATACGCCAAAACTGTGAGCAAGTGATTTTCTCAATGGTTTTTTATCATTATTTCATTCTGCCAAAATATTTGTCTTGAGCAACCTTACTCACTCGGAGCTACACTCCAGTTTATAAAGGAAAACTAGACTGAACGATCTTCAAGACGGACGAGTAACCCTGATCTACTAAAATGATGATGATGAATATCATTCAACTTACTACTTTGTGTGTACCTTGTTCATTTGTTGTAAAAACTGGAGAGAAATGCCGACATCATTGAAAAGTAGAGCAAAGCTTTGAAAAACCTTCCTATTTTTTATTTGTTTTTTTTCTTCTTCTCACAGACAAGTCAAGAGTCGACTTCTCTTGTCTGAATCTTTTTGTTTTAGGTGGTGGCGGATTAATGGATTTTCATACTCATCGCTGTTTACTTTTTTATATTTTCCCATAAAAAAGATGTTGCTGGACCGGTAAAAAAAGTAATATTATCTCAATGATTAATGGTCATCTGATTGATTTTTACGCCTTCCTAAGAGAGGGAAAATGAGACAATTTTATGACGGAGTCTTAAAAAACACCGATCATGAGTACCCAATCAGGCAGGCAGGCAGAGAAACCCTTTTACCTTTTCAGGTGTAGGAAAAGAAACGGTGTGTGTGACTTTTTGTGAGTAAGCATGTGTGCACACACGTTATGTGTCGCCCATTCATAGAGAGAAAAAATAAAAAACATTTTAAAACGACGACAAACTTACACAAAACAGAAGAAGTCGCTCAAAAAAAAAGTTTACTTGTTTCACTTTTTATTTTTTTAATGTAACTACCTTGCCTGCCTACCTACCTACCTGACAGTCACAAAACGAGAATCAGTCAGAGTTGCTGGGAAGTGCTCTCAATTTCTTCCTTTTTACGTTGTTGTTTTCTTCGTGTGATTGTTGTTAGCGATGAGGATGATGATGGTGACGATGATGTGATAATAATAGCTGGGGGAAATGGTTGACTGTGTGCGCTCACACTCACTCAAGTAATCATCATCACCCCAACCATCACACTTGTATTTCTTAACAATGACAACTACAGCAATAACATTGTGTGTGCTCATCTAAACAATAATAATCCCATTATCGTTTGTCTCCACACTCATCTTTTTTTTAACTCTGTTACTTTTTTATTACCCAAAAAAAGCAGGCAGGTATCATCCTCATGCACAATGCTGATACAGTGCGTTAGGAAACTTGAGAAGGTACTTAATAAAAGCAACCAGCTTTGCGAAGTAAAGTAACTCGTTTTATATTTTTTGTCAAAAGTGTTAGCTGATGACATCATCGACGTCGTTTTGAAAAATAAAGCATTTTAAATGTAACTTCATAACTCACGTACAGTCTGTTCCATGAGTGGAGAAAATGAAGCCATTATTTAATGAGTCTACTTACTTACTATTACAAAAGACAATGAGACAATTGCTGTGACAGTTTGTCTTCAAGACAAATAATGTGTCTGTGACTTGTTGGTTTGGCTGGATGAATGAAAAAAAAGGTTTCTTACCCAAAAGCTTGGAGACTGCTCCCTGATGATGCAACATTTGAATGGGATCGTAGGGCCTCATCCCGTACCGAAGTGGTGCAGAAAGGTCAAGAAGTCGACCTGCAGCACCGCTCATTTGATGTGCCCCACCAGCTGCTGCTGCAGCGGCTGCAAAACCACCAAGAGCCGCTGCATTTTGATGAGAGGCTGCAGCGGCGGCAGCCGCTGCCGCCGCAGCTGCGTTGGAACCTGTGGGTGTACCTGGTGTACTTCCACCCCCGCTTGCCCCTCCACCCCCGGAGACTGACCCTCCCCCAGCGCCACTGGCGACATTTGTGTAGAGATCACGGAGATGGTGTGCCGTCATTTGGGCTGGAAATGGAAAAAATATATAAGAAATATAAAAAAAATCATACATACATAATTCAATTCGTTTTCATTTAGTTCCCTCAGCCCACTTAACTTTACTCAGCGAAAGCAACATAGTAATTAATTTTATCAAAATGGCTGCCTTCTCTCATTTTTCCCCTTCTTCGTTTGTGATGGTCATAATGATATCATTATCTATTTATCTGCATGTCTAACTCTGCTTGCACAAGCACAAAACGCTACATTACATACACACATACTGCACTGCCATGACTACATAGAAATACAAAAATACCTGAATACACTCTGTCTAGTTAACGACCTACCATGTACACACTTTTGTTTAATTTCTCTCGTTTTTATTATTATGCCTGAAAAAAAATCCCGTGTAAAAAAATGGCTTCATTGTATAATTGTAAGTGTGTCGTATTCTCACTTGTGTTGCTTTATTATATGTGCTTGCTTATTCTTATGAATTTGGATTGTGTCATGCAACCGAAACCAAAACCATTGCGTTTTTTGTTGCAAGTTCTTAACTAACAAGCCCAGTGTGGACGTGGACTGCGTACTTTGTTGTTTGTGGCTATTCTGTCAGGCTGCTGCTGGACAAAAGCTGACTCGTTAGTTGGCTCTTCTTATTATTCTTACCACCTATTATTCTGTTATGGTGGTGGTGGCTGGTGTGTAAAAAAGCAAAGCAGGAGAAAATTAGATCTGACATGTTGATCTGCTGCTGTTAGTCCACTTGGCTAACATTGCTGTATGCTTGTGTGTATGATAGGGAGGTATCCTCCCACTCAGGACAATGGTTTGTACTGTACGCTAACAATGTTACTTGTTGTGTAGCTTTTCCACGTAATATTATTATTATTATGATTATGATGTTACCACTATCAACACTTCACTCATTTACGATATGAAAATAGCTATATAATTGGTAGTATGCTTGCTTGATTGTTCGTTGTGAAGTGATGTCTATTTTTTCATATTTTATTTATAAAGCATTTTTTACAGGAATTAATAGTTTGCTTATGTTCAACTTATGGTTTGGTTTTGTGCGACCAGAGGAGTTAAGCTGAGTGACCATGATAAGCAGGAAAAGTTTTACGACATGAAACGAAGAGACAGGACATTGTTTTTTAGCAAAAAAATCTTTTAATTGGTCTGCTTATACCACACATGTATAAATGCGGCGTATGGAGAGATGTAGTGGAGTGCGTGCGAAAATTTGTCAGAGTCACAAAATATATTTTCATAAAAAATACAGCTAAATAATTAAGCTCGTAATGACTAGAGTAATTAAGAAAATCCATTTCTCAAAAAATGTATTGTGCTGCATTTTGTTCTGGATTCGAAGGTGTCTTCTGCAAAAGAAAAAAAAAATTTTTTTCTTCATAAAAAATACACTAACATGACAATGTTGAATCCGGAAACACAGCAAAAAAATTGAGGATAGACAAAAAAATAATGTTTGTATTGTATGAATAGAACGATTTATAATGTCGAGTAATTACGGCTAATTAAGAGGGCAGTAGTGGCTAGTTGCTAACGGTATCGTATGGTAATATTATGAATATGTATCATCTTCACTTACACAATGTAAAATGTTTCAATGTCCATCATCATCCGTAAAAATTTACATGCATCATTATATATTTTAATGATCACCATCACAGACAACAGCCAACATTGCATGTTGAATGATGCCATAGGAATATTCATGAAGAAGACAAGAGATCATGCAAAATATACAAGTCCAGCAGTTAGTTTTACGGAGGATGTTTCTGTGGTTCATTCAGAAGTACAACTGCTGCTGCTGACCAAACGAAAGGGCTAGCAATAATTTTACTCCATCTTATCTGACACGTTAGGATACCTTGTATTATATTTTTTTAATTCTAAAAAAATTCATTGTAGCTTGTAACCTGACCGAACCATATTTTTCACATTAGCACAGTATAATATGCAAACATAAATGAGCTAGCTGCTAACTAATTTATTCAGTTTTCTTTTTTTTTAACAATTTTTTTATGATTTTTTTGTTGAAAGGGTAAACTATTAAAATAATATTATGATTTTCATTATTAGCAGGCTTGTTGTAATTGTAACATTGATGCGCACGTAAATAGATTGCGTGCTGCAGTAAGCCATTTGCCTAAAAATTTAGTAGAGAGTTTACTTATACTGTTACTCAAATGGAAGAACAGATCATCAAAAATTATTGACCATATATCTAAAATAGATTATTAAAAATTATTGGGGTTTAATATACTACTTTAAAAAACTGTTTCAATTATAACAATGGTAGCAATAATGCATTAACTTCCAGGTAGGTGGTTACTCACAGTAGGTGCATGATTATTTTTACTATTATTACTTATTAGTAACAATGGTCATTGTCGCGCAATAATAATAAGGATTACTAGAATTGCTTGCTTACAAATGACTGCATTTAAAAAAAGGAACACCAACCGTACCACTACTGTGCTCACAGAAGATTCAAGTGGCACAGTTGGAAATTGGAATCATCATTATTGATATTGTTGTGGGTTTATATATTTTCAGGAGCAATATTAAAAAAACGGTTTGTGTCCTACTGTGAGATTGGTTATTATGACGAAGTTGGATTACTGTAAGAAGATGAGTAAGGATAATATACACAAAGATATATCAAATTCATTACTGTGGCTAACGAGTAAATTTAGGGGAA
>JAQFZG010002532.1:0-16235 GCA_034695465.1 Entomobrya nicoleti
TTGGTGGTTAGAATTTCTGTGGTAAGCTGTGTGTGCTATACCAACTGCAAACAGGTGTACCTAGGTATATATTCAGAGCTTCACAGGGTGCATTCTTTTTTTACTCACAGTTCACAGATTTAATGTATGTATGTGTATTGTAGTGTGTAGTAAATTAGCATTTTGTCATATTATCCAGCAGTTAACAACATTGTTTCCGCGGGAACAATCACACAAAATTAATTGATATATATTTTAGTGAGTGTTGGCGGATTGCAGAATTTAATGTAGCCTTGCATTAATTAGATAAGATGATCATACAAGCAACGGAACTTTAAGTTAACTGGCTTGCCTTTATTGTAATGATGTATACTTTTTGTAGATTTTCAACTTTAGAAGTAGACAGACAGAGGGTTTGGTTTGTGTCCAAAGTCCAAAATTGTCTACGTGTGCGAAAAATTTTGCACTTAAGAAAAATTCAAGGTTTTTCATGAACCATGTGATCAGATCAGTGTTGATCGTTTTCCACTAGTTTCCTAGTTTGATGTAGCGCAAAATTAAACAAAAGAGAAGCTACCAAACAGACTGTCACTTTTTTAGAGAGCCTCTACATGCACACAATGGGTAAGTTGGAGAGGGTACCCTAAAATTTACAAATTGTACACACCGCAGCACAATGAACATAAGCATCCAACCATAACTGTCATAATGATCATATAATTTTTCATAAGGAAATTGAAGATGTTCCCATTAGACAGTGACAAATTGTAAGACAAAAACCAGAGTTGCGCATGACTAATTGATGCGTGCATTTTCACATATAACTGGGTTTTAACGAAGACAAAAGAATTTTCATCCACTTTAATTTTTTCTTAGTCAAAAGTCTTAATTTGTGGGGAAAAAATAATGCACCGTGACTAACTAATACGGACAGAGAGTTACATATGTTTTCAATGTCACTTTTTTCACTCTCACCGGTCACCGGTTGAGAGGCATAAAATTTGCAGTGATTGAGGCTAATTTTACACGAAACCACGGCCAAATTGACTTGCCATTGAACAATGGAAAAAATAATTTCCTTTTTGGAGATGCAGATGGGTTGGTTGGTTGGTTTCCCACATGGTGACGAGACTCTGGTTGTCCTAACATTCAAATGATGCAGAAATGCTCGGAAATTGAAGCAAAAAAATCTATCAAATGAATCAATAATTTAGTCCGTAGAAATTATTTTTGCGTGATTGGTTGAAGCCCTGACCTAGTACACATAGGAACACAATATGTTTCGATTCAACAATAAGAATTCCTCATTGAGTGAAATAAACAAAATAAGGTAGAATTTTTTTATGCTCTCATTCGCCCAAAACCATGTTTTAAGTTGAAGGAATGTCTTAATTATTCTCAATAGATCTATATAAAAAGACAAAAATAAATACATATTAATGATCTTAATTGCGATGAAAAGTAGGCTTTTTCTGGTGTCGTCGTAAGATAAGGGCGATAATTCTAAAATCGTTTTTTGAAAAATTAGTTAGAGTACCTATATATTTCGATCGTATGCATGCCACCTAGTAGCATTTCTAAAATCATTTCATTGGCAAATCAACTTCAAGTTGTGTTGTGGGGATGAGAAACAGAATTTTTAGAATTTGAAAGATTAACAGTGAGGTGTAGTGTTGTAGACAAGATGTACTAGAAAGATTTTGGAATCAGAAAAGGGCTATAAATTTGTGTGCAATTTAAACTAACAGCTAAACAAACATAATTATAATACCTCAAATGAAACTAACCACATACATGTATATATACACAGTTTTACAATTGTAATTCTAAAAAATATCAGTGATTACGTGTACAATAGAAAATCGGGGTAGCACGTGCCTTGCAATGCTAATTTTTCTAAATAAACTGTCAGAACACTGTTACTGAAATTTGAAATATATAATTTACTAGAAGTAACTGAACGTAAGGTGTTAAGCAGTAAGGCATGCATAATGTTTACGCTTGTTAGCAAAGAAAACTCTCACATCCCCTCCTAAGTCATGCTCTTGAAATGAGTGCAATCAAAATTACATGTATGTAACTACAAATTTTAAAAGCTATAAAACGTTTTCACTTTTTTATTACTTTTTACTATTAACTTGGTTGTAATAAATGCGGCTAATATTATCTAGATTAATGGTCGTTAAATTCTGTTACCAAACTAATCATTAAAAATATTAGATGAAATGAATGTGCTATTAATAATAAAACTTAATACTACTTGCCTTCAGTTGGGTTTGGGTATAAGGTATGTATAAATACTTAAGCTGATGTTTCATATTCTGTGCTGTGGTCAAAAATCAATTAATCAATTTCCATAACATTTCAACTATAGTTTATACTTGACAAAAGTAACTATTTATATCGTTCAGTTGTTTTACAAGAATAATTAAGTCACTACTCTAAGTTTACTTAATTTCATATTTTATTGTAAAATAGTGTAATTTAACAAATCTTTAAAATCGATCAAGGGTGTAAACAAGATTAGAATGAAGAAGTGTGTCGAATCTTAATTTAATTTTAATTTCGTAACGCTTCAAAAAAAATTGTATTGCCAATTGAATTCTAAAAACTGTATATCAAACACTATCGTATGGTCTGCACCATTTTCAATTAAATTGTACATCGTAAAATTTTATAGTCATACTTATAGTCAGAATTATATAGTCTTCATCTCTTTATAATACAGCCATATAATCATCTCATAATCATAATTCATATTATCAATTCTCAATTTCGTGTGCATTTTTTGCCATTTAATGAACAAAGTGCAAAAAAGTAGTCCATTCATTGAATTGAAGCATCTATGCATGATCTATGTTGTGATTGGGTTGTGAAATACATGTATCTGTACATGTTCATGTTACATATTTTGTGGCGCGGAATCACCTGTTTACTGCTTACACACATACATACATTGCTCCATGTGTTCACTCACTGTTTACAATAAATGCACGTGTATTTTTTTATACGTTTAAATAAGTGTTTTGTATTAATTTGAATGTGGTTAATTAATTTAAAATAGGATTAAAAGACTGGTATAATGTTGTTTAACGCCTTGTTAGCTAGCTAAAAAATGCTTGTTTACTTAACGAAATCCTTGAATTGTGATGATTTGTGCTTACCTTTCAAAATAGATGCAGTTTTTATACGTTTGTTAATTAAACTCTGGTAGTAAAATGCGTGTACAGCAGTTAGCTCCAGATATTACCAACTTCCAAGTAGGATATTTACATGATTGTTTAACAAATGAAGTGCTTTCTTCATCAATATCGTCGTCCTCTCCAACACCATCACCAAACATAAGTGTGCAGTTTCTTGGATTATCCTTGAACTCTCGGAAGCGACGGGTGATATTCCGGCGTTCTCTTTCTGGAACTCCAGATGTCCCCTCAGTACTTCCATGTGATCTCCGGGTGCAGCAGCTCTTGTCATGGAACACAGCTTCCACGATGGAAACGATGGAAGTAGGAGGATCACCATCATCGTTGGAAGTTGGCAGCGGTGGAAGTAATAGAAGCGGTGGTGGTGGTGCTACTGATAGTGGCGCTGTTGGTGGAAAGCATCTTGATTATTATGGGGATGGAATGTCCCAAGAGAGTGAGGACGACGGCACAAGAAGGAAAACAGACACCGAACAAGCAGCGGCAGCAACAGTGGAAGGAGTAATAACATCAGGAAGGAAATGGAATGATTACAGGAGGGAAATCGATTTAGCACATCACATTCTCCAAATGGAAGATTGTGGAGGTGATGACGATGAGGATGGGTACTCTATGAAAATGGGTGGAGGAGATGGTGGTGGTGCTACAGAGCAGCACACAACATCACTCTTCCAACGTGTCCCATCAACCGTGAGATTTAATGATGCACTTGTATGCACATCAAAGGATCTCCAAATCCTCAAGTCGGGTGCAATTAAGATGATGAGATTGACAGTGATATGCCATTCTGATTTGCATTATCAAAATCATAGTTGGTGGAAACATCATCAGAGGAATCAGCATAGAAGGGAGGATGAGTACTTTGGCAATGAAACCGCACCAAAAGACACCGTCCTGGTTGACATTCCTTTTTCCAAACCAACAACAAATACAACAACAGGAGTAGTTGCGGAGTCGGCCTATTCATCAGAAACTTCATCAGTGCAAGTGACTGACGAAAAGGAGAGCAAATGTGAAAAGGAACCGAAAAGCCCCACCACCACCGCTATTTCATCTTCAACAACACAATCTACTTTCCACGAAAAGAGGGGAAAAGAGGAACCCATTTTTTCATCATCACTGAAATCATCTCATCATCATTCCAATCATAGAGAAAAGTCAACTCTATCATTATCATTCCAAGAAGAAGCTTCTTGTTCAAAAACCAGGAAAAATTGGGATCGGTTAGCGGAGAAAATTCGTAATATTTTCCAAACGTATGACATACACGTTGGCCCAAGAACTCTAGTGAATTTAAAGGGTTGCCCGCTCGCCTCATTCCAAACAAACTTTTCTCCCGCAATCCGTTTTCTTTTTGTAGAGGAATGCGAAATTGTAAAGAAAAAGTCAAAAGAAGAAAATGGGAACAGCACCACCGCTTCCACCACCAAAAAGACTGACTTGGACATTGGCAGAGTTTCTGTTAAAACGGAGATTATCATTACAAATGTTCATCACATTTCCTACTACCATCGTCTTGTTGAAATGGAGCAGTCATCCAGGACGAAAAGTAGTCCCGAAGAAGAAAATGTTCATTTGTACGGATTAGAGCATGCCGCGAAAATTTTAAACGGGATGATTAAAACGGCAGGAGTAGGACAAGTGGAAAATCCAGTTGTTCCTGTCAGTTACACTACAACTCCATCTCCAAATTCCGGATTGTTGTTGACCGAATTCTCGCATGGGCTCCTAATTTCCGGCCCATCCGGCTGTGGCAAAGTTGTGGTCGTGCGTGAGACAGCAAAGAAACTTGGAGCACACTTGTTGTCCTTTAATCCTGTTGTTTCAGTGGAAAAGGATGCTCCCCGGTTTTGCCAACAGCTTACCGAGATATTCACATCAGCCCTGGTGACAGCTTCAAGATACCAAACTGTTTTGTTGTTTCCCCGGATTCATTTGCTATTCCAGGGAATGAGCACAGCCAACTCACCCTCCTTTTCTACAAGCAGAAATAGCAAGCAACGAGTTTTGCATCATTTATGTCAGCTATTTGACTCCATTCCGGGTGGATGCAAGTTGACTGTTGTTGGCACAACGGATAAAGCCTTTCTTGTGCCTTTGCAGCTCCGCAGGGCAGGAAGATTGGAGAAAGAGGTACACATTCAACACTACACCCTCCACCATATAAAAATTACATCATAAGTATTAAAAAATATACGTGCTTGCTTACTTAACCCTTTTTTGTGATCTTTGCAATCATCCCAGTTTTTATTTCCTATTTTTTCGGCTGTTATCGTCATCCCTGCTATTATCTGTAATTACATGAAAAATCTTATTAAGCTCCTCAAGATTACAACACCCAATTTCCCTTAACGCCTTACTGAAATTATCCATTTTACACCCTAATTGCATTTTTTATGATGACGTGCTAACCAAAATATTTAAATTTGAAATTCATGATTTTGAAATAAAACCACTCTTGTTGTTCTTTCACGTTTTGTAGATTATCATTAGTCCACCTAAAGAAACCGACAGATTGGCAATTCTTACGGAACTATCTCGGAATATTCCTGCCTTTCGAAATGTGGATTTTGAAGAATTTGCTAGTCTAACACCAGGATATGTTGGTCAAGATTTGTTGAAAGTGCTACGTTTAGCACTTTTTAAAAGTCAGGTAATCTTTCAAAAAAATCACGTAAATTATTCAAGGAAAACCTCATTTTTATTCCGAATAATTTACTTGTCAGTCATTCATATAATCATAATTATGAGTCAACTGGATCGTGAATTTGTAAAACCACTAATTACACAAGGAAACCTCATTTTCCACAGAAACATTAATGATTTTTAGGGAATGATGTTTGAAGATCCACATTATTTCTAACATTGTTAATTTTTTTTCATTTTCTTTTCCTTTGTAAAACTATAGATGTAAACATCACCGTCACCGTACTTTTTTTTGTGAGTAGGCACATTATGTAAACGACTGTACAACTAGGTGATGCGTGAAGGGGAAATAGGAAAAGGGAAAACAGAAGTTATATGAATTTTACTCTCCCAAAAGTCCCTCTCTCTGTCTGCAGTGTAGACAGATTTAAAAGATTGTATGGCTATGTGATCAGAGAGCAAACAGAATAAAAAAAATGTAAAGGGAAATGTCGAACCTTTTTTTGCTTTCGCCTTGAACGGAAAAGTGAGCAAGTAGGTTGTTTGCAAGCTGCTTCTCTCTTTCTGTTAAGGTTACGCATAGGAGTAAGTATACGCAGCAGACACACACAAGATAAAATGACAGTTAGGGCTTTTCTCAGCTCATAATAATGAAAATCACTTTTCCTACAAATGTTGGTTTCCTTTTCCTAAACTTGTTAATTCTCTCTTCTTTCTTTTTCCCAACTGCTGTCCTCTTTTTTCCCTTTTCCTTCTTGATGTTGAGAGGAGAGATGATGCTCCTCTTGACTCATCATCATCTTCATTTTCATGATGATCATCATCAGACTTTTTTTTTGCCCCCTTCTTTTCTGTTGACTAGAAATCACAAGACACTCTTCAAGCAAGGCAAGATGACGACGATCGTCTTATTCTAGTTTTTTTCTTCCTGCAAATGTAAAAGTGGTGAAGTGAAGGATAGATAATCGCATTCTTACAATCCGCTTCATTTTATCTCAGTTCAGTTCACATAGATAGAAAAGAGTAGTTTCAAGCAAAGGAAAGTAGTGGATAAGCAAAAAAAAGAAACTTGTTCTTTTATATATTTTTTTTGGTGTTCATCTACTCAACTTCACCGTAAAATTGCATAGGTATGTCTCACGCTGCTACCCTTTTTCTCAGTCATCCGGTTAAGTTCCATATGTTTTGGGAAAGTGAATATTTTTCATTATGAGACTTGTATTTTTTTGGGAGGGCAGGGTTGAATATGCATATGGGCATGTTGAGAAAATGATGAAAAAAGGTAGATGCAATGCAGATGGTGTGATGATTATAGAAAAATTTTTTATGCATGTGGGAGTGAGTGGGTGGATGGACTTTTGAAACAAATGAGTGTGTAAATGTAAGTGCTATTCTCTTAATTGATTTTATTTTACTTTGCAGGAGGAAGATGCAGAAGAAGTTAGTGAGACGCATTTGAAATACGCTGTACGACGAGTCGTCCCATCCGTGCTGGAAGGAGCCTTGGGAGTCGTTGATATTCAGCGTGCCATCTCATTAGATCATATCGCAGGATTACATTCTGTTAAGCTTGATTTAATTAAGGCAATCGTGTGGCCTCTCAAGCATCCCGAGGCTTTTCTCAGAATGGGCATCTCCCCTCCAAAAGGTAAAACACAAAAAAAGTAGTGAAAACACTAAAGAAACAAGATCCAGTGCAGTAGAAGTCGTGTAGTAGCAAGGAGTAATCATTGTCATCATCATTATTATCCGGCTACTTTCTACAATGAACAATACATTCTTATTAGCCTTTTCCCCATCATCAGCATCAACACATTTTCACTCTCTCCTTCTTTTATTTGTATTACAAAAAGGGAATTACGTGTATTTCCTCTTACATTTTCCCACACAATGCACCAAAAAAATAAAATAAATGACAGGGTGATCGCTGATAACTCTCCTGATCACTTTCATTCATTGCTTTCCCATTATATATTATCCCTTTTGCACTTGTGACAATGCAGCAATAGAAGCAGTGCTACTAGACACAAAACACTCAAATGACGGAAGTAATCAGGCTATTGTTTCCCCTCTTACTTTTCTGCTTGCATGCGTGCTCTACTGTCGATATATTTGTATCTGCTCAATACAATGTCTGATGTACTCTTCTGATCATGTGAAATGCCTGCATATTCTCTCTTTTTTTCGAGTTCATTTCATTTATTGTCCAGTTTGGCTCAGTCCAACTGCAATTCAGAGAGTAGAAATAAGCACCCACCCAAGCCAACTTATTCATGCGGCAATAAAGGTACTGACTACGGAATACCTTGAGTGCAACAGCATTGTAAAGTAAGCAAATGCACCAATACTGCCATCCTAATGTCCAGTCATGTGTTCATTTCAACTCAATGCTTAAGTAAGTACGATGATCACAATCAGCAGCATAGAAAATGAAGGGAAAGGGAAAAAAGATTATTGCTGAATGGATCCTAAACTTGTAAACTTTCAGTAGTGTCCATTTATCTACTTTTCTATTTCATAAAAACTGAGATCTGTTTAGTTTTAATGTTTGTTTGTGTGGGTGGACATGGACATCAGACAGCTACATAGTACATTCAACGTTTTAGTAAGTTTTGGAACAAAATCAGCGTGAAATTTTTAAAAGTGCACAAAACACAGCTACTATACAATGCAATGCAAAAATGAATCTGTCACATTTTGTTTAAAGGCAAAATATATGAAACAGTCTTTTTATGCTGTCAACAAAATCATGCAAGTATCAGCTCATGTATTAGTTCTCAAACTGCCATTCCACAACAAACACGGTTACCGGTCTGTTCACCAACTGTTCCTTGGTTAGGGAAATTTTTCATTCAGTTTTTAAGTAAAGCACCCATTCAACAAGGTTGCAAGTTGCAAGAACGGTTTTATATCAAAACAAAAATATTGAGCTCAGCATTTCATTTTGGTACAAAATGTTTAGAAAAAATGCCGAACTCCTACACATATCAACTTCTTCATAATATTTAGGGAACATGGCAGAGTGAAAAGCGTTTTTTGTTGTTTGTCAGTATTTTTCATGTCAAATCGCTTGGCGTAGTTGTCGTCCTCGTTGTCATAAGTTGATGATATAATGAAATGCTATAATAAAATCCAAAATGACAAGAAGGGAGACAGTGAAAGCTGGATTTATGATGATGTGTGCCCAAACACAGGCTTAAGCCAATATGAATATAGAGATGCACAGTATATCCTGATTCTGATGCTATAATGATTTTTGATGCTTTTAGAGACCAATATATCTGGTAAAGTGAAAGTGATCATCGTGATGATGATGCCCACTTGTCATCAAAGTTTATTTATGTGTCGCTGGTTTTCGCTTGATGATATAATGATATGGCTTAAATAAGTGCACTGTCTACAACTGTCTATCTTTTTAGTAGGATTATTATTATGATTAAATCTAAGTTTTTCAAGCCGATAATGTTGTAATGTAATGTTTTTTTTTCTCTGCAGGGATTTTACTATATGGCCCGCCAGGCAACTGTAAAACTACTCTGGTTCGTGCGGTTGCCGCAACTCATCAAACTAATTTCCTTTCTGTCTCAGCTGCGGAGCTATTCTCATCTGGCGTTGGTGACAGTGAAAAAATTGTCGCTCACTTGTTTCACCGGGCCCGTATGGCGTCCCCGTGTATTCTCTTTATTGACGAATTGGGTATATTTTATACTAATTACTCTATTTTATTTAATACTGTGTATGTGGCGAGCTCCCAATACCCTATATATTTCTTTTATTTTCCCCTTTTCTTGAAAAGTAACGAAAATGAAACTTTTCCCCTACATTTGACAGGCAAAATAAATGGCAGTTGGGTACTGATGGCTCCTGTCTTGCCATTCACATTTTCATTCTGTGTACCCATTTTAGAGAAAAAAATGTATTGCAACAAAATGGGAGTACAAAATTTTCTCCGATCAGAAAGAAGCCATTTTAATTCTTAACTCTCTTTCTTTTGTAAAGAGAAACTTTTCCCATCATCATTTTCACTGGGTTACATAATCACCATCTTTGGTTCCATTCAGTATTCAATTGAATGGCTGACTGTGGTGTAGCGGTGGTAAAGTGTATCCAATAAATTCTTAGTTTTTTGAATGAAGTTTAAAGAAAAATTGCAACAAATGGTAACATGGAGTGAGATAAGGTTATTTATCGGCCGTGTCGTAATTTGTTATTATTAGAGTCAATCGTCGGAAGCCGTCAGAACTCTGAGAAGAAGCAGACGGGAACAAATGAGTCTATTTTAAGTATGCTCCTTACCGAGATGGATGGGGTGGGAACAGCAAAGATTCATCAGCACAGTAGCAGCACAATGAGTTCCGCGAATGATGGTCCAGCAACGAAAGTAAGTGAATAATCAAGTCAAGTGACGGTTTGATATTAATTATTTCATTTTGGATTATTATTTCTAACTGAAAATGAGCGAATGAAGTAAAGTTTTGAGTATTTTTTGTGGTCCCAAGGGAGCCCCTCAATCACCACAAAGTTTGGGTCCACTTGTTCTTGTAGTGGCAGCTACAAATCGGCCTGATCTCATAGATCCAGCATTACTCCGTCCAGGAAGATTTGACAAGCTGATTGGAGTACCACCTTTGGACTTGAATGGCAGGAGAGAATTGCTGGAATGGTGTTCCAAGTCAATCCCTTTCCAAAATGTGGACTTTCAAAACGTGGCAGAGGCAACTGCGTACTTTTCTGGAGCAGATTTGGTTAATTTATGCAGAGAGGTACAAAAAACTATTTTTCAAAAGCTATTCAAGTTTTTAATTTTCTCTGTGCAAATAGATTTTTAAAGTTGCGACGTAATGATTTTGGTTTTGATAGGCTGCCCTTTTCGCTTTAAGTGAATCTCTGAGTGCCCCTTTTGTCACTGACAAGCACGTCACAATGGCAAGATCTGTTGTTGGCCCATCGTTGAATCCAGAGATGGTGCGTACATTTCATGAATATGGATCAAGTCAGCGAAGAGAATGTTGACTCTTCACATTTCATGGCACTCACATTCACAAAACAGTCAAATCTATGAAAATCCCTTGTACTCTGTCGGTCCCATATCTAAAAAAATAAAGAGCTTTACAAATGCGATCGCTTTAACTAACTTTTTGGTCCCAGAGTGAATTTCACTCATTCATTTTGCTGTTGTTATGTGGCTTCTGCTAGCACTCTTTCTCATCCGTTGATACTGACAGGATTACAATTTGTGATCTGCTAATTTGATATGCATAATTAAAGACCACTGGCGATGCTGAAAATGAAACCGGAATAAACACAAAATTGTGATGATGAGGATGATGAAAAGTTCTCTACAGAGTACCTATGCAAACTAGCTAGTCTAAAGTCACAAGCTGATTTTTATTAATATTTTGCATTTTCTGTTGTATTGAGTTTGTATTCGGTTGGATACATAAGGGTTTTATGTCGGATTACAATTTAGTTCTTGTATGTGTGTACATGTGTGACGATGAGCAGATGCAGAACCGAATTAAACGAGGGAAAGAGAAAGGGAATTGGGGAAAACAATGACTGGATTATTATCACGGACTACTCTACTAGAGCTGTTTAACAGGCAGAGGGGTACACAGAGCCGCAATGCGCTATTCGTCTCATCCGCTTGCTACTTTCGAAACTTTTCTACAATATTCGATAAAAAAAACTAGACAAAAGAGAAAGACAGAGTCAAACAAAAAAGTAAAAATAGGAAAACTAAAATAATTCGGTACAATACTCCAGGATTACTGTGTATTATGATCTATGGGACATGTTGTTATGCTCGTCTAATTGAAGTATTAAATTTTTTTTGAAGCGATGTCTCTGCCCTAATACAATCATATCGTCAGGAAATTGCTTCAACTTGAAAATTTTCATGTGTTACCGGTGTACGAAAAAGGGAATTATTTTGGATGGCTTCCAAAAGTTAATTATTTTGCATACACGGCGGAATACAACAAAGTACACTTGTATAATTTGGAGGAAAAGTGAGTGGATAAATGAGATTTCCATTTTTTGTGAAGAGAAATTGGACTGGAAAGGAATGCTGGTGGTTTTCTGTGGTATGCTCTGCTCTTCATCTTCTTTCTTTTGCTTCGCTTTCTCCGTGGTATGTCTTCCTACTTGTAGTACTTTATCATGTGTTTTTGTGGGGACTTTGGAAGTTTTGACTGATTTGTGGAAAAAATTTCCAAGTGATCTGCATAGGGAAAGGGAAATAGATCACTGCAAGTGGCACAAAGCTGTCTCTGAGAAGAGAACCATACGGAGACACACGCTGGCTACATAGCATACATTGTACATACAGGATGCATATACACTACGCAGGCAAATAATCGAGTTGAGTCATGAGGAGAAGAGGAAGAGCTCACGAGTTCCAGGGAAGATGCTGGGATGTTGCTGCTTTTGGTTCGGGCTCACCAAAAAAGAAAATATCTCCAGTGTTCCATATGTTAGTTTTCCCATGCCGTTGCTACTGATGCGATGCCACCTTTAGAAGGTTTAGTTCGTTTTTCCTCATAGTTTTCTTCAGATGTATGTATACATAAAGACACACACCGCTTATTTATAGGCGAATAGATTACAAGGAAAAAAAGATTTGTGAGAAAGGATGTTCGTAGAGGACAAAGAAGAACAAGAGGGGAGCAAGATCTAGCATTGGTGGTGGTGGTGGATGAAGAAGGAGGAAAGGTGATGTAATTCTCATCCTTCCTTCCTTTTTCCTCTTCCCCGGTTTGTAGTTCCCTTGACCTGGACTGCTCTGGCTTGTGATCTTAAGGTTGTCGCTTCATCTTAAAGTAAACCTTGTTGTTTTCCATAGTATATGTATATATGTATATACAAAATGCACATATGAGAGTTTTTTCTTGCCCTTTTCACAGTTCCACAAACCCGGAAGACTTTACGAGCTTCAAACTTTCACACTTGATTCATGGAGCGATTACACTTGAAGAAAATCGCTTTAGCTCACTCACCAGCAGCACCACGAAAACAGAGACCATCTTCCTCCACTTCCCAAATTTCCACCTTACCTAGTCCATATAGCATCATATATAAAATGTATCAAACTTTCTCCTTTAAGAGTTAGCAAGGAAAATAGTCCCACTATCCTGACATCCCCCTGACATTCCCAACTTTTTTTCTTTTTCTTTCGGATTACAGCCACCATTACACCAGACAAGAGTCTATTTGTACACACACATACATACGTACTTATACACCTTCAACTTCAACTCTACCTCACTTGGATTTACATGGGGCAATAATAATAGAGCAAGATACATTGTCTTTTTTTCTAAAACCTCTTGTGTTTGTGCTCTCGTGCCCTACCACCACCACCACCGCTCCTTCACCTTTTTCCCCTGCACCCTTGCTGCACAGAAGGGCATCATCATGATCACAATCATCATCATCATCAATGGAGCTGGAAGATGGAGAGAGAGAGAAAGAAAGAGAGGCAAAAGCTCAAGCAGCTAGACAGACACACACTCTCACAGGGAGCAAGAGAAAGAAAACATATTGACATCCCATTGAAGTAAATGACTCGTGAAGTTCCTTCCATTTCCATGTGGCATGTACCAATGTACCTATTACCAACCCACCTACAAAGCTGGAAACCTTTTTTTGTGGTGGTGTGTATGTCCCATAATAATAATCCTTGTCTTCTCTTGGAAAAATTGAGTAGGCAGCAAGAAAAAGTGGCATTATTGAATTTTCTTCCTCTCTTCGCTTTTTTCAAAAAGAAAAAGTAAAAAGAATTCCTTTCCACCACTAAACTAACAAATCGGTTGGGTTTCCCCAGCTTTCGATAAATTACTTTTTTCCTTCCTCTCCATCTATTTGTCTCTGATAGTGGTAGTATTATAAGACAAAAAACGAAATCATGTCCACTAAAGAATTTTTTTCGGCGATGAAAAATAAAAGGAAAAGTTTTATAGTATTTCTAGTAGTGATGGTGGTGGTAAAGTGTGAGCTTCCAACAATTAATTAGAAACATGTAAAATTTATTATGCACACTCACACTCATCTCTTGTTGAGCTTTTTGTGTGTGTGGTTTTAAAATGATAATACGCTTCCTCATATTTCATCGTTTGAGCTGAAATTTTGTTTTGGAAGGAGTTTTTTGGACACTGGCATTATTATTACGATGTGATACCAGGTCATCTCACAATCAGGATATGTGAGATGAATATTTTGCATTTTGGATTACATTTCCCCTGAAAATATGCTTAATTTGGGCTAAAGGCTCGAGGATGGGCGGTGCTGGTGGCTAAAAAGTTGTTGTTGCTGCAGCTTCCAGCAAATTGCTTGTTTCTATCTTGTTGTGTTTACGTTGCTTTTGTACTGGGAGGATGATGATAATTTTGACGCTGCTTGGTCGACTCATTAAATTATGAGTGTAATAACAGCCTACAGGGAACCACTTATTACGGCACAGGATGACACTGCTGACATTTCGGGTTTTCGTTGGGAAGTGAGAAAATGAGTAGGAAGCTCGTTTTTGTTTGCTCTAATTTCCTTGTAAATGTATTCATTTCTTTTGGGAGGGAGGGAAAAGGAGGAGCACTACATGGACGGTGGTGTGTGGTGATATGATGATTATGATGGAGAGAATCATCATCTTTCGTCTTCACACTTGATTTACACATCAGACGACAGCATTCCAGGAATGGGGGTATGAGATGATGATAATAAGAGGAATAATAATATGGAAAATAGAGGCTACTAACTATGATGATCATCATCGTCTGGTCCTGGTCACCCTGTGAGGGAGTCGTGGAAAGGCCGTTATGATGATGACAGGGTAGCAGTAGCAGCAATCAGCAAGAAAAGGAGAAAGTAAGCAAGTAGTGAAGAGAATTCATCCTGGTGGTGGCCTGTCTGCCTTCTCGGTTGAGGAAAGTAAGCCCCTGCTGCTTTCTTTCGTTGTGTGTTTTGGGTCGGTTCAGAGAGAGAATAGGAGATAGAATGTTACTGTTTTGTGTTAAAGTAGCAGCAGGGTCTAGTTGTAGGGAAAATAGGAAGAAACAAAGCAAAATACAAGAATACTCCTTGCAACAGAGCAGCAGCATATTTTCATCTTGCCTAGTTCCTCTTCTATGCTCTCTCGAGTTGTGTATGAGTGCCCATGTGGATTCCGTTTGTTAGATAGCAGCTGTCTTTCGTTATTCCGGCGATGCAGCCTGAGCCTTTCTCTGTCTTTTTTAGTCCCTACTTGGTTTTGCACGTACAATTTTTTGTAAAGTATGCTAAAAAGTGAGAAAATACGAATGGGAATGTGACGGGGGTGTAAAATTGTCCGCATATTTAGGAATTTGCTCCTGTTCACAAAATCTTAGAACAAAAGTTTTGTTGGATAATTTCGATATCGTTTACAGCTTGACAATTATAAAAATACTTTCACAACATGTATATTTAGTTTGTGCACTGAGATAATCTCTAATATACAAAGAGGTAATTTACATATGTACTAGTAAAAAATATCAATTTAATTTTTTTAGCATGTGCTTTGGAAGACCCCATAAGAACATGCCCGAGAAAATATGAAAAGAACAGGAAAAGCAAGAACTTGTTGTTGTTCATTTTATCCCACTCTTGCTCCCTTCTTCTTTTAGTTCTCACGAAGAATAAGACTTGAGCATACACATACATACACATAATATGTCCGTATACAATGCTATAATGCAGTGGCGTCGCCACGAAATTTTTTCAGGGGGGGGGACGTTATCGGTATATGTATATACTATATAGTATTCAATTTACACTACATACACTAGTAAACGTATAATCCGTTGGGTGTTAGGAATAAGGAGTCATTTTTTAATGCAAGAGACGCTACAAAGGTATTTTTTCTGTACCACAACGTACTTTGCATGTCCCAGCTTTTTAACATTTCTTAATACCCCTGTTTTCATGGGATGTAACATTGACCTCCCAAAACACTTCAGGTGCTACCTTCTATATTCATGACCTCTTAAACGAATAATTGTCCTTTAATTAAAAAAGTCAAGATGTGCCAGGATAGATTTTTTAAATCTGATTAGAAATCAAAAAATAAAATTACTCAGTAAAAATTATTTCATTTCAGACTGGCATTCCTCCCCCTCTTGAACCTTAACTGATACCAAATATGTTCGGACATATCATTTTATAATGCGTAAAACCGGTATAAATGAAGTGCAAATTTTTTAATCAATATTTTTTAAACTGTATAGAAAGGAGTTTTAAATTATTAGTAATTGGAAAATACGTGATCACAAAATTAGTCAAAATGAACTACAAATGCATTTGTAGAATGCATACAAAGAATGCATTTGTAGAATGCATACAAAGAATGCATTTGTAGAATGCATACAAAGAATGCATTTGTAGAATGCATACAAA
>JAQFZG010002533.1:0-16233 GCA_034695465.1 Entomobrya nicoleti
GTATGCATGTAGTATGGCACGGGCAAGAAAAGAGGAGAAAAGAAATGACTACTTTTCGGGGATGGGACAAGGCAGGCCAACCTATTATCGGAGGGTGTTAATGTAAACTTTTCATTCTCTCCTCTTTTTTTCTTCTAACTCTTTTGCATGTTTGCTTATGTTCTTTGTTGTTACCACCACCACCACTTCTCTCCGCTCTTCTTCTACTTTCCCACCACTTTAAAAACGATTCCTTCAAGCAAAAACCGATTCTTTCGGTTTCATCATCATCATGGCATCGTAGTACCCACAATATCTATTCATGCATACATTCCTAGACACACGTACAGTGTTACTCATGTCTTTGTATAAACTTTACTTTTATTCAAACACCTCATATTATATTCCCTTTTTCCTCCTTACAACTTTATTCTTCTTTCCTTGTTTCCTTACGAAAAAAGAGTGGAGAAGAAAACCAGGCAGACTAGGAAAATTGCATCTCGTGGCGGTGGTTGTCTTAACGTTTTTTCATGCTTGCTCGTTACATACAAACGGAATATTGTAACAATGTGTGAGCTTGTGCTTTACTTGTACCCTGTTCTCTTCTTTCTGTCTGTCCTTCTCTCTCTCTCTTTATCCCTGACTGACTTGAGAAGATGATGATGGTGCATGCAACAACTTGGTCCTCCTTCTTCTCTTCTTGAGTAAAACTAGCAGGTGGTATCATGACATGACGACTACTACGACGAGGACGATGACGGTAAAGTGGTACTGTGTGGTATAGTAGTGGTGGTGACGGTGGTATATGGCATTTCTCTCTCTAGTGGTTACCTCCATTATACTATGATGATGATGGCTCTTTGGACTTGTTAGTAAAACTTCTCGCGGTGTAAAGTGCAATCATCCCGGTTGTTGTTGTTGTCATCATTATCATCATTCTTACTTATAATACTTAATACTGGCCTGGCCTATTGCTATACAGCATTTTATTATCATCATCGCAATATATTATGTATCCATCCTTTACAGGACGAGACACACACACACACAAGGACCTCGATGCAATATGCCCAACAACGGCTTAACCATAATATCCACTTCTCTTGATTTGATGTTTCTTTTCTTCTCCCTTTTCACGATGAAATGTAGCAATACGAGCAGCAGCTTTCAGCAGACAGAGTGGATCATCGCAATCACAATCTTGAGAAAAAGAAGAAGACTTGTTCGGTATTACACAGTAACACACACAATACAATGTTTGTGTGCTTTACGCAAGTAAGGTAGTATGAGCACAGCCAGCAGACAGACATAGAAATTGAGTATGTATCTTGTCATGTTTTTTATATTCTTTTGCCATTTGTATGTCACCCTTTCCTGTTTCTTCTGGTATCGGCATCAGCGGCGACGATGGTTGTTGTAGAAAAATTGTGCTATCCTATCCATCTCGCTCAATGGGTGATTCACATGAAAACCCCAAAAAAAACCTAAGCCAACAACATAACAGACAGAAAGAAAAATGCTGAGTTTTGAAGAGAAAAAAAAATACAAGTAAATAGGGTGGCATGGCATGGCATTGGAACAACAAGACAAGTGCCCCAATCAAACATCAAAAAACCCTCTTATTTTTTTTTCTACTAAGGTATTGCCTCTGACTGATTTGATGATAAACCGAACTGAATTGTTATTGAGTGCATTATTATACCTCTTATCAGTTCATTCTCTGCACACTGCATTCTAATCTAGCATGCCATGTTAATGTGGTCGTAGTTGCACTCTGCATTATTCACGACACAAGGAACCCTGCAATAATTCTCTTCGCCTCTTCAGTATTGCTGTGCTTGTGCCCTGATGAACACTACAGATTATTTTTCTCGACGACACACACTCTCTCACAGACTTGCAACAATGTAACAATAATAATGATAATGGCTTGGCATATGGCACAGCGGAAAAAAAGAGTTGCACGCACATGACATGCTAAAAATTGGCTATGCATGCATGATGCAGGCATAATAATAAAAAACGAAAGAAAGCTATGATTTTTATTAGAGTGAAGTGGATATGGTGTGGCTGAGTTTGATGAAGTATTTTTATTTCATATTGGTTTGCTTGTTGTTTTATATATTTTTATTGGGAGTAGTAGTGCACTGGGGATGATGATAATGATGGTGGAAAAAATCTGACTGCTTGTTATCCATTATTAAATACATGACTATGACGATACATTTTTTTGTGCTTTTAGGTTCCTCCTTGTTTGTAACCTAGCTTTGTTTTTTTTGATACTTTAAAAAAAATGAAAAAGGCCCTTGTTAATATTTGCATGGCCAATATAACTATAAATATACAAGTACATATACTTATGCAGCAGTAATAATAGTAATGTGGGGCTCTGACAGAACTACGTTATTCTTTGTAATAACAATACAATGATAATCATGATGATGGCAAGGCAGGTATATCTATACAATCCATCTATCGTCAACAATTCTAGTCGACATTGCACATATTCCATTATTATTATGATCGAAAGAGGTGGAGAAGTGGTTTTTTCTTGGAAATTTGTTTATAGTTTTAACAATATTGTATGTCTGTCTTTCAAAAAAAAAACCTGTTTTATTTTTTGTACGCTTTTAAACAAAAGGAAGTCTTTTTTTTCTTTTTTTTTTGAATTGAGACTTTTATGATTTCGCTACTTATATCCCTACTCTGATTAATACACAAAATTGTCTTTATCATTATTGCCGTTGTGTCGTGAGCTTGAGTAAGCATGCATATCGTGAATCGTGAGTCGCAATTTACCATATGCATGCTTATTTCGTATTGCACACGAATTCTTTTTTTTTTGAAATAAATCGAGTGAACGGCTAGTTCATAGTTACAACTTACAACCTTTTTTAGTAGAAAACTTTAGCATGCCATTTTATCCTTAACAGAATCACATTTCCCCCGAGGAGCAACCGAGCTATAGAACAGTAACGGCTATCAAAAATATTATGCCTATCTTTTCAAAATCTCTTCGACGTCCTCGCCTCACCATCACTTCCATTTACCAATACACCACCTTCACCACTATATTTATAAAAAGTCCATATAATTCACGAAATGTTTAATGTATTTTACAATGCACTCAGCAAACCCTGTGACTGAATGTCATTTTGTGAATTTAGTTAAGTGTAAAAATGGCAGACAGGCAGTTAAGTTAAATAAGCGAAAAAACAGAAAAATCGTCGACATAATCTTCAGCGACCATTCATAACAGTACAACAAATTAAGGCAAAAAGGGTTACCGCTACCGCTGCTGTCATTCCTTAGTCTTTTTTCCTGACCTGAAGATGTTAATGATGGCAAGTATGACTTTTGCCATTCCTATAAACTAAGCACATCAATCAATGCATGCCTGAAAAAAAAACATCAAACAGAAGCATCGTGCTCTTCATTGATGCGTTTTTATGTTTTTCATTTTACATACTATTAAGTTTATTTTCTGAGCATGAGGAGTGGAGTGTGGATGTGATGATATGCAACGATCTTCTCCGCTGTTCCAATTCTATTTAATTTTTTTCAGTTAAAGGTCTTCCTCCTCAAGAACGGGCATGCTCAACAAAACATGAGCATTTGAACATGAGATCATTCTGCTGTTTTCAACTAGATTGCTTTTTGCTAATAATAATGACGAGGACGACGACGATGGTGAAGAGGATTCACGTTTTTTGTCTTTTACGCGTAGTTCGTTAGCAATAAATCTTGTTTTGTGTTTGTGGCTTGACTTGGATTGCTTTGGCTGTAATATGTGCTTATTGCTATCTGGATCCTCACAGCTACAACAACTACACATATGCCTATATGGTTTGTTAGAATGCCCAGTTCTTTAGCAGAAGCGCATTAAATCAGAAAGAAGACCAGGCAGCACCAGTAGAGCGAAAAAATAATGGGAAATCATAATAAATAAATGCTATAAATACATAATAAATTTTAAGGAGCACACACACCACAACCCCATCATCATGTATTGCAATCGTATAAACTAAAACAAGAGGACAACAACAGCACGCAGAAAAAGGAGTAGGTGTATAACAACAATAAATATGAGCTGCACTTCATCATCATCATCACATTCACGAGAGTGATGCTGATAAGCCAAAACAAAAGCCTGTTACACTTAAGGAGAAGAGGCTGGCAAAAAAATGTGATTATTGTTCAACGAAACTGACTTGGTTTTTGGCTTTGATGAGACTGCAAGAAATTAGAAACAAGATCATCGTGGTCGTCCTCATGTTTTGCTTGATGATTCCAATAACAATAATGCTATTATTATTATGCTAATAATCTTACAATTCGTAATAATATTCAGATTTATATCCGTCAGCGTCCGTCCTCCTCCTCATCTTCCTCATCGACTGTCGTATAAAATTGTAATCCTTGCAATCTACACACACAAAACAGCCACAAACAACGAGAAACAAGTATTGTACTCACAACAAACTTATAATAAAACTAATATAAAAGTAGCTTACAAACAAGCCAAACAAATATGCATATAATTTTGTGATCGTCTTCACATCATGTTTATCATCAAGAAGCATAAGCACAGGAAATGTTCCCATACTTGGCTATTTGACATTGGCAAGGAGGCAAAAAAAGGGTTACTTCTGCTGAGCAGACTTGAGTTGACTTTTATCCATTTATATTCTTGGCCGCTGCTACTGCCACTGCCATTCTCGTCACTACCGCATATTCTTTATTGGGGATGGTATTATGATGGGATGACAACAGCTACGACGACGACGACGACCAAGATGATTATTATGAATATTATGGTGATGAGTTCCGACGCTGCTGTCATTTATTATTATGACAACGAAGAGCAAGAATGATTATTTTGATGTTGTTGAAACATGTGTGTGTATATATATGGTTGAGTTGGATGAAACAAGTAGTTGCCATTCTCACATCAATTCATAATCATATGTACATTTTGTATCATAATATAACAATAAAGCTAAACAATGCACGACAAATAATAATATGCGTGCATGCATGCCTACAACATTTTTAGTCTGCATTTCTTGCATTCATTCATGGACATATGCAACTACCACCACGCGCATTTCTGACTTGACTAGGGTTAAAATTATTTATCATTATGGCCATTATTATTACGATTATCTTCTGTTTTGCCATGAGAAGGGGTGATGGTGGAGTGCAAGGCAATATCAATTTTTTTCTTCCTTGCTCTCTTTTAGGAATGCAACATAACGCACTTGTTTTCTTGATGATGTTGTTGATGATGATGATATATGATGCATGCATGTATTTTAAGTGGATACAATTTTTTTCCCTTCCAATCCAAAAAACATCAACAGTGGCGGCGGCACCAGCGAATTACCTTGGGAATAGGACAAGATCAAGTCAAGTGATGAGAAAAAAAAGCAGAGCAGGAGACCTTTGAGTAAAAAAACATACAACAAACTCTTAATATTTTTCCTTTGCTCTCTCATCATCGCAATCCTTTCAGCAGCAAACAACGATATGGCTTGGCATTTTGGTCGGATGTGTGGATATCTTCAGAACGGAAAGGGAATTTGCGTAAAAATTCATGAAAATGAGCCATGCTCATCTTATTCCTTTGACCCTTCTTCCCTTTCCCGTCGTCGTCTTGGTAAAAAATGAAGCTGTTTGTTGCTTGCCATTATTACGGCTACTGTTACTGCTCTTGTTGTTGATGATTAGAATGGGAATGATGACGGCGTTGTTGTTGCTGCAGAAGAGGTAATCAAGAAACCTATATTCTCTCTCCGGTATCATCATTTGCACTTTTCAGTTTCCTTAATGCTCCATCCACAGACTCCACATACTTCACAACAACAAAAGTAAAACCACCACCACCACCGTCATATAATCATCATACCATCACAACCACCACCGGAGTATCATCTACTGGTGTTTTCATCCATGTTTATATATATGTGAAGTTGCTATACTTTATAGTAGCTTCTCTCTTTTCCTCTGAATACACTTTTTTTGTTTTATTATTGTGGATGAGAAGGAAAATTGTAGCAATACACAAACTTTGTACGTAATCAACTTTTTCTCTTGGACCATAATACATACTGCTCTGGTCTGGACTATTATTATGGTCTCCTTCGTCTTCTCGCTTGTTCGAATGGAATGAAATGAAACCAAGGAAAAAAATAAGGAAACGCGTGTTATGCCTGATCTGAATTCTTTCTTGCTTGTTTGATATGTGTATGTTTATATATCTGTATATCAAAGAGAGAGAGAGAGTGAATGAGCGAGAAAAAAATGAAAATGTTTCAAGTTGTGTTTCTGTTCTGAGCAAAGTACATATAATAAAGAAAACAAGTAAAACTTCGTGTGTGTGTGTTTAAGAAAGAAGTGTGGGAGTCTATCTATAATGTGAGCTTTTGAATTTGTCGTATTGAGAAAAGAAGGGAAAAGAAGAGCCGCAAGCACGGGCTTGGTTTTGGCTTTAGCTCTTTGTAGAAAGAATGATAGTTACTGTTACTTACTAGTTAGCTGGCTTAGTTAGTTAGTTAGTGTGGCGAAACCAAGCGAACGAACGACTAGTGCTGTAGTAGTGGACTTTTATTATAGGAGCAGGTTATTATAATCATTATTTTGGCGAGTATGAGTATCTCATTTTCTGCAGGAGAAAAGAAAGAAAAACAGAGCAAGTTCTCCTTGGTCGTCTTCTTCGTATGCAGCAGTGATGGTAATGGCGATGGTGATGGTGGTGATGTGAGTATACTGGTGGTGCTAAGGGTATTGTCCAGAGAGAGCAATTAAGCAAGACGAAAGACTGTGATAATAGCAGGTCGGTGGTGATGGTGGAATTTCGTTGTTGTGTACTTATATTGCAGCTATCTACATTCATTCAGTCGAGAAAATGGGAGAAGTAAACAGTGGGAAAAATGGTGGGTTTGGTATCATTAATATGTGTAAAACGTATGTATGTAGTATGTATGGTAGTGGAGGAATCCAAGGAATGGTTTTGGCTATTTGCTTCTTTTTTTTCTTGCTCCAGTTACTCAACTCAACTTCTTTATTATAGAGAATAATAAAGCTGTTCTAAAAATGAGTAAGTGTTGTATTTTTTTTGCTTAAGCGTAAGAAAGTAGCGGAAAGTGTAATTGAATCTTTTTTAAAAGATTATTAATTTTTTTGTACAGTGAAATGTTATACATGTGTGCATGAGCTTTAAAAAAGTATCATTATTACTATTATTATAATTTTCATTTTCTAAAGTAGAAAGAAAAGAGTTTGCTGCGGTGTAATAAATCTTTTGTAGAGAGTGTATGTGGAGAAAATTATTATCATATTTTTTTGGAATTCTTTTGCAAGAATAAAAGACGGATGTACTGATAATTTTTCTTTTCACATAAAACTTTTTTTTTGCACATCTTATCATTACTTCAAAACATTTAATAATAATAGTGTACACTATTGGTATGTAAAAAAATATTTAGTATTTTGTGTATTTGCTCTGTCTCGCCTTCTCTTTGTCTGTGTTTTTCTTTATGTTTATGTGAGCATTATTGTTATAACAGTACAATGAATTCTTATGGGATATGCCATTTGGTTAGTTACTTTTTCTTAGCACCACGGCCATCAGACGTCTTCCTCTAAAAATAAATGTGTGTTGGTTGTATCTTCATCCGGTTCTTTTGGCTGAAGACTTTGTATTGCTGACGATGAGCATTGAGCATACTGTTTGCTACACTTCATCTTTCTAGTATTTTGTGTTATAGGAGATCTATATGCTTTCTGATCCTGCTTATTTTCCTATGTTTCTTCTTGTTCTCTGTTGCGCGTTGGCTGAGTGGGATGAAAATGAATCAAGTAGAAGAAAAAGTAAAAGACGAAAAACTAGAAAGGAAAGGAGACAGAGAGGGAGAAAAAAGAAAAGTAAGTGGAGTGTGGAGAAATAAAGGAAGGAATCAAGGAGGCAGAAGAACCGAGAAAGAGAGAGAAAGCAAAAACAACTTTCTCCTATTCTGCTAGAGGCTCTTTTTCTTCGTCTTTCATCCATGTGCCCTCTTCTTCTTCTCCTGTTTCTTGTCTAGTGGATTGCTTGAAACTTGGCTTATGTTTAAAAAGAGAGAAGGAGAAAAAAATGCAAGTAGGAAATGAAAAAGATGCTTTATATCTAGAGGTAGAGTGTACATGTGTGTCTAAAAATGTCTAAGTATTAATGGCACTGGTAATGTACGTACTTACATTATTACTCTGTATCAATAAAGACGAAAGGAAAAATAAGTAAAAGCACAAGCACATAAGGATCGCAAAGGCGGCGGCGGCATGCAACGGATGATGTTGACGAAAGAGAAAACGGGTACTTACGCCGAGAAGGATGAGAGAATGAGGATGATGATAGAAGCGTATAATGTATAGCATACAATTCTCATCATCATCATTAAAAGCAACAGCCAGAAGAATTTCTACAGTACCATCACACGACACCACACACCATGGCAGATGCAGCATAATACAATCCCACCACAAGTAACATCACAGGCAACAAAAGAGCCAGAGAAAAAGGATAACTTTTTTTGCAGATAATATGACAGGATTATCATCATCATCATCATTTTCATCCTGGTTCTCATGATGATGAAGCAAAGTAGAAAAGAAGAGAAAGAAGATGATGCTTTGAAACATTAAATTAGCTGAAAGAGCACAAACCCGGAAAAAGTTGTATGGCATCATATGATACGGATGAGAATGATGATGACGATGGTGATGTGGATGGAGAGACGAGGGATGGCAAAAAAATGAAATCAAGTGAAAGGTGGAGATCACATTACTTTCCATTACATACTTTCTCCTCTCCCTTTTTCCACTTTCCACTCAACTCTCTCTCACAAGTAGCTATACATGCTACTCATCTCCGCTCTGCATTATTAGGTTATATTATGTGCATTACAAGTAAAACCGGGGTGATAGGATATGTTTCATTAGGAAACTTTTTAGATTTTTGTCAGCAAGCTATATAATATGTGCGTGGAGTAGCCATAAATAGGTGCACATATCCTTATCTATATATTAACCCTATTGATTATTTTTTATGGCTTGCGATAGTTGATTACGTTCTCTCTTTCTATTTTCTGTTTTAGTTTCACTTTTTAGGTTTACTTTTATTATTTCTCTAAAAAGTTTTACTCTTGAGCACACAACAAGTAGAAATCACCACACCACCGCACCGCAACAGCTACAAAACAACTCGTTACATCATACCCAACATTTTGTATGAATATGGCTTCTATAAAAATAAACACTCAACCTTTCGCTACTGATTTCCTTTATTAAATGTATCCACATATTAAACATACAAACAAACGAACGTAACAACTTTGCCGTATTTTTCCGTTTCAACGTTTCTCAATGAATTGATGAACCATCTTGTTTTTAATAATAATAAAAAATTGAAGCATCAAATTAAATATTGTGTGTACAACCCACACCTTGTTAGTTGTGCACTGTGCACAATATATGGAGGGTGAAGATGATGATAAAACCTATCATCATGATGAGCTTCCGTACTTACATATACGTATACGTACATATGAACATTTGTAATATACATGCATATGCATATAGGTATATGAGCATTGCGCTATGTAATGTAAGATAAATCTGATGAGATGATATGTGAAAAGCTTTAGAGTGCAAATTGTTTACGTAGTTACTTAAGCCTTTGATGCTCACTGGAGAACAACTTGAAAATAACAAGATTGGCAAACAAACAGAAACTCTGGTTATTGTTGTGCACTACTGTGTACACACTGTGTACCAACGAGGTACAATATTATATGCGTTTACTTTACTGTTGTCGTGAGTTGCCTATGGTTGCCTTTTATGTTATTGCCTTCACTCTTAAACAGTCACATGAGCTTTATTTATACGCAACCTCATTATATTTCATTTCTCCAATAAATTTACTCACTTCCTGTTTGCTTATCATCCTTTCAGACACAGGATATTTTTATGTAATGATTACAAAACAGAGCCACTTGTGCTACATCCTTCAATGAGTTGAAATGAATGAGTACAGTTAGGGAAAAAGACGTAAGCAAAAATAAACTGTTATTATTTTTGAAGAGGCTTAAAGCATAATGTATCGATCAGCAGCAGCAACACAACAAGAGATATATAATGTACGTAATAAAATATTTTTATTTTATTGGATGAAGAGACTAAAAAAAACGAGGAATCTGTGGACGGCATTTTAATGGTAAATCGGTAGAAAGAAAACTGCAAAGAAAAGAAAATGTCAATATGTAAATAAGTAGAGCGTAAGAGTTTTGGTGTGTCTTCTTAAATTCCTTGGGTGTGTGTGTATGCTTTAAAAAATAGAAATCCTTTTGGTTGTACAGTAATAATAATAAAAAATAGTATAAGTGATAATAGTAATAAATATAGGAAAAGCCTTATGTGTATACTTTTATGGCTTGTTCCCATTTCCCAGAAGAAAAGAGGAAAAAAAGAAGGAGTAAGTATGTGTATAATAAACAAGGTGATCCGTACCGTCTGTTTTCTTTCTTCTTCGACTACTACGACTTCTACTTTTTCTTATTCTTGAAGAAAAATCTTTTTGATCGGGATTTTCCTTTGACTTTTTCCAGAAGAGAAGGAGAATAAAAATAGAAGAGGAGACTAGGCTAGTAAATAATGCGTTCTTTCTGAAAGAGTCAGTCAAGTCAAGTCAGCTCTCCTTATTTCTTCTATCTCTCTTTATGCTCTACTCTGCATATTATTTCTTGCCCTCCATGCATGTCTTTGTGTTACGTTTTATGTTTGTGTCATACATGATGAGCAGGGAAAAAATACATTGAAGGGGAAAAAGAGAGATGTGCAGAGTTGAACTGAATTGTATGGTTTTGTGTTTGCAGTAAAGTGGAGTAACTTTAACTAGTAAACAAGATATACATGCATAAATGCATAAATGTACATACATTCTCATGTGAAATTCAGAATAGGAAATCTGCTTTTGTTGTTGTCATGTCAGTTATTTAATAGAAAATGGAGTTTTTGTGTTGAAGAGAGCCGAGAGGGAGGCAAAGAGAAAGAAGAGGACAAGTAAATATTATGAAGAGAAAGAGAAGAAGAAAAAGTACGTAGGTGGTGATGGGAGAGAAGAGAGAGAGAAAAAAGAGAGAGGTGGCATTTAGCCGACTTTAGACTACGAAGGTTCGACCTGGAAAATTGGAAACAAGCAAAATATTACCTGGAGCCTGAAGCTTCTTTTTTTCTCCTTTTTAGTCTCCATGTTACACATACATACATAATATGTACACAAAAAATATGTGTTTAGTTAGTTCGCTGATGTTAGAGTTACTATTTGAAACTGAGGGAGAGAAAGTAGGATTTGGTGTTAGCTAGAGACACATCTTTGTAGATACAATAATAAAATATGAATGTGTATTTATATTTATGTGTCAGCGTCTTGTTTATATAAGATAAATGCTTACATGTATTTATATCTTGTTCTGCATGGTTGATTTTTGTTGTTGGTGAAGGTATTCGGTTATGTATGGCAAGAAAGTACACAGAAAAAAAGGAAGGAAGGAAGAAGAGGAAAGGGCGTAAAAAAATTACGATTTTGTGTCTAGTATGAAATGCATGCATTCACCTCAGGTATTTTGAATTTTTGTTGCTATTTTATACAGCTTTCCGTTGGATGGACAGACAGGTGGATAGGAATAGGCAGAGCAGAGGAAATGGATAGGAGCAAAGGAGCGAGCAGAGCAGAAAAAGAGGCGTTTTGTACAAAGTACAAATACACTTTCACATTTTCCATTTTGATTTTGACATGAAAATGATGTACAGTTTACAAGTTTGCTATTACGGTTAACGCTGAACATTGAATCTGGATTGAATGATCATAACAAGAAGCCAAAAGCATAAAAGGAGGCTACGACTTAACAACCTTCTAAAACAGTGAGAATCGTTATAACTACTTTTCAAAACAAACAGAGAAATATAGCTTTTCGATTCAAACTTTAAATACAAATGGACTTGTAATACTTTATATGTATTTACACCATTTAGTTAATTAGCAAAGCTAAAGCAAAAACTATTTTTCGACTAATTATTGAGCATATACAAAACAAACTTTCAAAAGAGTGCAATTACAAACTTTCCCGATAGTACTTTGCTATACTCTTCTCCCTTGTTATACCGAGCTTGGACTGTATACCATATTGAAAGAGAGGAAAAGTGAGTGAGTGAAAAGCAGAAGAGGAGATGAGGCAGTATGAGCATTAAACACAAGAGTTTCTACAAATGTATCGGTTAAAAAGGGAAAATCCGTAGAAAGAAGGACGTCTGATAGGACAGGACAGAGAGAAAAAGAGAATTTTGCGAAAGAGCCAAAGAGAGAGCAAAAGTGGTTTTATCCTTTGTACTTGTAACTGATTAAATTCATGTAAGGGATCATGATGATGATGATGATGATGAATTCACATCAAATAGACACGTGTATATTCACCGTTCCACATTTACAAATGGTATTACATGTGGTATTAAATTTTGTTTTTATATCCCTTCAGCATCTCATGTTCGTGTTTAAAGATATATAATTCCATTTTTTAATTATCTGTGTGTACGTACAATTTCACGTTGAATGTCCGTCCATCCGTCAAAAGATCCACGTATGAGCCACTTAAAAAAACCCTCACAACTTGCTTTTGGCAACAATCATATTTCAAGTTGCTTGTTTACTTATTCATTTGAATGTACATACATATCTACTTCAATGTTGGAAAATGACTACTGAAATATTGTGAGCAAACATGAAAAAAATGGTAATATTGGCTGCTTTTATGATGTGCTTTTGTGCTTTCAAATTAAACAGAATTTTTTTACTGTAATTCTATATGACATTCAACCTACCTCACTCACCTTTCATCCAGACAGTTCTTTTCTTCTTATCTCTCCCTCTTCCTTTTTTTTTGATAAGGGCATATGCCAACTTTTTCCACTGATCTGGTTATTAGTAAAAAAAGGAAAACATTTTAGAGTATTAAACAAATTTTCCTTTTCCTATGAAACTTCCCCCTTGATGAAATCGCTTTATTTACATACAATATTATTATTAGAAAGTGTTCTTAGTATTGCTTTTGAGTAATATGAAGAGTTAGGAAATCCATTATATTTATTTTCCTGTTCTTTATTATCATTTTATACCTTCATTATTATTACTATTGCCTGCTTTGAAAATACTTCTGCATAATAATATATATATACTACACACTTTCCTCCCAAAAAAATGTAATCAGCCAAGAGAAAGGAAAAAAAGTTTTTCTCCTTGTCTTTCTCTTTCTGCCTGACTGTTATTTTCTACCACTTCTTCTAGTTCTTCTTATCCTTCTGTCTATATTATTTCTGTCTATTTGCTGTTTCATTTTCCCTCATTCCTCCGTCGTCGTGTGATGTTATTATTATTCTTATTTTCTTCTTGTTTTTTCTCGCCATGTCTAGAGTTGTTTTTGTGTCTAAGGTGAGCTGGGAGCTGAGCGAGGTGAGTGAGCTCTACTTCCATTGTCATGTCATGGGTGTCTGTATTTATGTATGGATATGAGTAATCTTGTGACTGAAAGAAAATTATGCATGTGTACATGTACATACAGTATGTAATATGTGTATTGCGTAGTAGAAGCTTTTTATTTTTACGAGAAAGCTTCTCCGACTAGAGCAGAGCACTATAGTACTTCAACTGCTGCTGTTGTTGTTTGTCTTCTTCCTCCTGCTGTGCGAGACGCTATCTATTATTAGGAAAAAGTGAAAAGGTTGAATAATATATACGACAGAGCAGAGCAAGCAACAACAGCAGCAGCAAAAGTAGTAGTCTCTCGAAAAGGTAGACGAACAATTGTCTCTCCTCATTCCTGTTCCACTTGATTTGTTCTCCCTTCTCTCCTTTCTATCTCTCACTCACTCTTCCTTGCACACACAGGGTAAAAGCCAAGTTGACTGACTGGCAGTGGCAGAAGAATATTATCAGAAATGGGAAAAGAGAGAGAGAGAGAGAGAGAGAGAGAGAGACGACGAGGGGTTAGACAACTTTTTGTATATGACTTGTTTTAAGAGATGTGTTGTTAGAATATATAGTACTACTACACATATACCTATCTAGCACATAATCTTTAGTTTCAATGTTTCAAAATATTTTCCGTGATAAAAACCGAAGGTAAAGTTGTAGCAAAATTAGCAATATCAACTTTCGTCACACATAGGCAGACAGATAAACTTGGTAAAATCCTAAAGTGAAATGTATTTTTTTGGTTTGCCCCCTCTCCCCCAAACTTTTTGTATTTTGGTTGGACAACATGGCTTGAGGGTTCATTGCAAGGTTTCTTTTTTTTGGCAGCTTTTTATACATTTTCAGAGGCAAGTAGCAAGCAGGCCTTTTCCTCCAACAACAGCAATCTACAGCCTACCTTCCTATTATGCACCTTGCCTTTCCTCTCTGACATTGCATTGCATGGGTTTTTCCTTTCCTGTACATGCTTGTCTGATTGAATGAAAATGAGAGTGGTGGAGTGAATGGAGAAAAGGACTGTGTTTCTGACTGGCGTGCATGTAGGTATGTATGTCCGTCTCTCTCTCTTTCTGTGTAGAGTTTTTCCTCTCCATTTTTCTCCCAGGAAAATATATACTTTTTTTGGTTTTCCTTGTGCGAGATGGAAAAAGGGGAGAAAGAAAGGAAGCGCAACCAAGGAGAGTTCAAAGCAGCAGCATAGGACTTTTTGTTGGAGTGGAGTTATGACGATGACGGGGATGGTAAAGGTGGAAAAAGACATTGAATACTTTGTTATATGACAATCCATACACATACCTATATAGAGTCCTATGCTTGCTTAAGTGCATTTTGCTTTTATGGAATATAGTATAAAGGTCTGTAATATGTAATATGTATGTATACTAAATATATGGTTTCTACTTTCATTCTCTTTTCCTGTGGTTCAATCTCCTCTTTTTGAACTAGAGGGAAAAACACATCTAGTGAAAAAACACAGCGGTTTTCACACGGGCAAGAAAAGTAGTATAAGTATGCCACCATCCCACCACCAAACACTGCCAAATGAATTAGAAAAGGCTTCACCCGTCACCTATTATCCTAGCTTGTGTAACTAAGTATTGTGTGTCACATGGAAGCATCTACATATGACGTACTGAGTATATCCAACGAATTATTATAAATTATTATTATAGATTGCATACATATATTCATATAGATATATTATGTAGATAGATTTTGTTTATGAAACGCAACAGTCATTTTGAGCAGGCAAGGCACAAAAACACACATTGACAACACAAAAACATCGGTGGTGGCTGGGTGAACTCTCTGTGAGAAACGAGGAATACTATTATAACCCAACGAAAACCAAAAAGACAGGGAAAGAGAGAGAGAGAGAGAAGAAGAAGAAGAAGAGAGAAATTGTGAAATATCATTTCCCGTCGTTGTCGTCCTTTTCGCTTTTTCTTGTCTATCTCCCCCACATGAAATGGTGAAGGAGACGAGAAAACCGAAGCAAATCTAGTATGATGTGATGTGTAGTGGTGAGGAAGGGTGAAAGCTAGAGCCAAAAACTGTCGCTCTGCTTCTTTCTACCACCGCCATCACTAACAACAACACTGACTGCTTTTGCTGATGATGATGAAAAAGAAAGCCCTTGTGACAAGTCCTGGCCGGGGTCCCTGTGGAAATTGAAAATTGAATGGGAAGACGAGAGAGAGAGAGAGCGGGGGCTACAGCAAATAGTTTAGATATAACTTTATATAATTTGTGCACAGAGAAAAAGAGTGAGAGACAGAAAGAAGTTGATGGATGGATGATGTGTCTTCTGTTATAAGTATATATTAACCATTTTATGCATATATATCCGTACAAATTCGCTTTTCCGCTTAGTCGCGTATTCACAATGTAAATACAAACGACGGCGGTAGCGATGTCAGTATAGTGAACAGAGAGTGTGTGGCTGCTGTTCTGCTGCAGAAGAGTCACACAGGCACTGAGACAACAGAGAAGATGAGATCGAGATGAGAGAGAGAGAGAGGAAAAAACGAACAAGTAGTGTCAAATGAAAGCCAAAGCTAAAAAGACTTTTTCGCTTGCCTTTGCTATGTTACTACTACTACTGGTGTTGTTGTTGCCTGGCCTTACTTGACGCTTGTCAAAGTCAATCGGAGAAGGATTCACCGGCAAGGCATATTCATATATACAAAAAA
>JAQFZG010002534.1:0-16233 GCA_034695465.1 Entomobrya nicoleti
TGGATTTTGGTTGTGGGTTGTGGATTTTGGTTGTGGGTTGTGGATTTTGGTTGTGGGTTGTGGGTTGTGGGTTGTGGGTTGTGGGTTGTGGATTTTGGTTGTGGGTTGTGGATTTTGGTTGTGGGTTTTAGTAATACCCTTCTAGAATGAATTATGGAAATTGACAAATGGACAAAGAGTTCTCATTGTAAATTATCTTCAATGCCCACATTAATTGAAAATGTGAGGTTTAGTCATTTTAAATACAAAATTGTAAGCGTAGGCGGGATACACGTGTACCATTCATCTTACACATATATATTTTCTACCCATAGTTCACAGTTGACAAGTGAGTTAATGAAAGCTGTATAAAGAATAGACGAAAATGTATGCTCTTTTATTGCTTAGTATATGCATTTCCTGTGATCTTTTTGTCCTCTGCTGTTATTTAGACATTAAAGTTGTTCGAGAATATTTTTCTCTTTTAAGTTTTTGAAATGACATAAAAAGATAGGAAATACCTATATATATATACATACACATATACAATAGAAGTAATGGGTTTTCAAAAAATTCATTCATGTTCAAAGGCTTAGTGTTTATTAGTTACGTTTTGACAAGTGAGCTTAATAAAGCAACAAGAGCTTTTTAGTGAAATATCAAATATTATCTTTTGTCTGTTTGTTATGCACACTTCCTCCAAATATCTCACTTGTATTCTACTTTGGATATATATTTTTTCCTTTGAGAATATTCCTGATTTTTCTGTTCTGCAAAAGGATCATACAATGGAAGAAAAATTGGCATATAGTGCCAACTGTCATAAAATGCACTTTGAACTTAAGACTTTGCTTTCTTTTCAATTATATTTGAATTGAAAGCATTTCCGCTCACAGAACAAATATAAGTTGATTACATATCAAATCGAGAACGTTCTAGTCTAAAAATCTGCCGCAAACGAATACGTCATTCGAAACATCAATGTATCCTAGTTTAAATGTGAAGAATCTACTAGCACGAAATTGAATCAAATTTTTATGCTTGACTGAAAAAGCTGAGAATGAATAGGCTCTACTTGAATCAAGAATAATTTGTCAGTAGAATACTTTCAGTTTATTTGGTCGACTTTTACAAACATGTTATCTTTGAAAATAATGGATTTTGATCCACATTTGTCTCTTGAGGTGATGTTTCCTTTATCATTTAACATTAGGTCAACTCTTTATCTTGCCTATTGTGGTCAGTGTGTTCTGGAACATTTTTCACGTTTTCCCTCCACTTAAAACACATGACTTTATGGACATTATATATTCATGCAAAAAAAACCATTCGTTTGTAAATTTGTTACTTTGTCACAAACTAAAATTTGTAATACTCGTAAACAAACTGTTTTTCAATATAAGTGGAACTGGTCGACTTGTGAAAACTTTCCCTTGTGATGCTTACATCTGGTCTTTTAGGATATAATCAAAACGTTAATATTTACAATAGACTCAGTTCAACTGAGTCAGTTGAAAGCATTAAGAGTTTTCTACTTCAAAGGGACAACTGAAATTATATTCTCATCTAAATATTTAAATATATTCATAAAAAAACTAGACATGAATTTTCTGTTTCTGTTCTAAATAGTAAACCAAAACGACTATCTAGTTTACATGTACATTGGTAACATGTTTGCGGAATAGCAGTTTCTATAAAATATAAGAATAATATTATTATTATTTAATAGTTATAACGTTCATTTTATTTTACTACTTTACATATTTAAGTGCAATGTAGCTTTGACCATTACTTTATCAAAATTCAAAGCTACTACGGTTTCCTATTTATTTACATAACGAAACCACTTGACCGGGAAAACATAACAAACAAAACTAATTGAATTGAGTTTTCACCTTGTGCTTCTACTTTTTTCCAAGAATTTTAGGGTTTCAAGCACTCCATTTCTGAGAAATCTATATTAAAGCAATGTACATATAAAGAAAGTCGAGGAAAAAACCATCTATCGAAGTTTACCTAAAAAAATTTACTTCTTTAAGAATTCAATTATTCTTATTATTTTTTAACGGATAATTATAATCATAAGTCTTGCTTTTTATGTCGAATGTATTTTATCTGAGATTATAGAATAATTATTTATGTTGTTTAACGGACGTAAGTACCACCAAAAACCTTGTTCTTTTAAATCTTTTAATACGTTCGTTAGTACTATATTGCAAAATATTTTTTTCCCATATTGACTTTTAATTTAATATCAAAAAATTAATTAGGCACGAGAACCTTTGATGTGGAAATATTCTAGTCGTTTTAAAAATGGTGGAGCACTGTTTTAGACAGAAATGCTATTAATTTTGATATTTTATTGTGCATGCCATTACAAAAAACCTTGAGTTCAGGGTTCCAATAAAAAATATTGAATAGCGCGTGTGTAAATGAAACTCGATTTTTTTCTCTTTACGTCTTTGAAACACAAGTTCATCGATTTTAGAGCACAACAGGCGTTCTTTTTAATATTACCTTTTGTATTTATTTGCGAGTCAAAGAGTACTGTTACTCAACACATTTGCTGGACAAAACGATATTGCCTTTTATATTTAAACTCCAGCTTTTAGCCGTATTCCGTTTCACGGACTAAGGAATGCTTTTAATGTATATTTTTGTTCGAGCACAACGTAAAGCTTACATCAAATTTGAGCCTTTGAGTGTCTACTTTCTTTATCTGTTCTAAAATGTAACAATGCTCCAATTTTCTCAACGCCTCCTTCGAAATGGTGACAAAGTCTACCTTTTCAGGCTAAAAAATAAAACATAAACTCACAAAACTCTTCTCGGAAAGTTTTTTTTTGCACAAATACGCTGAATTTCGTTTTGCATATGAAGTTTGAGAGTAGTGTGAAATGATTTATTTTACCGTTAAAAACTTACAGGTAAAGGTGTGTGAAATATAGCTCCAAACAACCTTAACCATTTATATTTCACATGCAAGGATGTAGGCAAGGATTTTTTTTGCTAAGAACTTCTAGTTATACCAGCACTAATATTTTCAAGGTTAAGTAAACCTTACCTGAGAAACAACATGACTTGAAACATTGCACTCCTAGTCAGTGTAAAGGTTAGAGAATTGCATTTAAAATAGTTTTGAAACTCTTTGATCTGCAAACGCATACAGATAAAGTTAAGTGCTTTAAAATGGAGTATGGAGTGGTTTTCGGTCAACAGCCTTTCTTGTACATATTGCTAATGAAGGTTGCTTCAAACGTTTAAATATTGGTACCGTATTTCAATTTATTCACTTTTTTCTGATTTGAGAAAGCTGTCACGATTTGCAAATCATTGGATCGTTTTTTCTTGCAATCAACATTTTTACGTTAAGATCCATTATATATTATAAGAGAGCTGCAAGTCATAATTTAAAAAAATTAATATTCTAACTATTTTACGAAAAATCTCCTATTTACTTATGTAAAATGCTTTAAAACCATTACTTTTGCAACATTCATGTATATTTGAATATTCATCGTTCTCAAAAGTCATATACACAATGTAATAATATAATGGCATTTTCACTTTACGTTGGGTTATTGAACTTTAAAATAAACTTTTACGGTAAAGTTTGAGCAAAGATTGGGCCAGTTTATACGGTTAGATTGCATTCTCATGCTGATGTCACTTTGTAGATGCTTACTTTCAGCCATGTTAAAAACTACAAGAGAAATTGTTAACTTGACAAAGATTTTGATGTTCATGACGGTAAATTACTACAAAAAATAATAAACAGTTATGTGATTGTGTGTAGCTTTATATAAAACAAATAAAAAAAACACTTGATATTGGTGAAAGTGTTTAAAAAAATATTATTTTAGTGGGGCAAAATGAAAAGTGAAAGTAAAGCAGCTATATACAAAATGAAGTGAGAGTTCCACCATGAAATGATCGGTTTGATGCATGAGAAGCAACTGAACTTGAGTTCCTTAGTGTACACGCATTTTCCTTTCGACGAGATATAAAACAAATGCTTTCTTCTCAAAAAGTTCAACATTCAAGGTTTACCGAGATCGTTGAGCTCAACCAACCAACAGTATCTTCTCTAAAATATTGTGGTATGTACGGCAAACAAATAATACAGCGAAGATATTCTAAGAACACGACTATAAAGCCAGAACACCTTTTGGTTATTCCCGTACAGCTGTACGTTCATCCGTAAAACTTGTTATTCAAGAAAATTTCCGCCAAATGTAGACTGATGTATTTTTTTCTTCTGGTGGCTTTTTATGGCTTAAAACAGGGTTATGCAAAATGGTATTTTCAAGGTTAAGTAAGATATCGTCAGAAAAAAAGTTCCTTGGAACATTAATGTCGCCTTGGGAGAGTAAGTATAACTTTACTACCCTTTTTCTGAAATGGTGTAGACAAAAGTTAAGTTCATTAGTTGAAAGTTGCTCCAACCTTTTAACCTTTGACAACACATTTCAATTTGTCGGTTTAATTTTTTATTGCAAAATCTACTAGCAACCATAAACCAACTTGTTTACAAGGTGCTTACTTGATTTTATTAAAATAAAAACAGATTAGTGGCTAGTGTGTTTGAAAAAAAGTTAATAACATTGTCCCAAGGATAAGCATTTCTGGAAATCTTTTACACGAGTAAATGTGAAGGACATCTCCACACTTGAAATGCACGTTGAGGTAGTAAACATTTCAATAAACATTTAAATCGCATGCTATTTGAATATGTAATGATGTTTGCAAAAAACACCCTACTGTTCGCAGCATGTTTTGTAGTAAAAGCAATCAAACTTATGGGATCTCATCTTGGCGATAGATTAAAACCGTCAGATGTTTACAATTTACACGTTATTATATCTGTTAGGGCTTAAAGGTGATTTAGGCACCTGTATACATTTTGTTTATCGTAAGTAACTACTTTCACAATTATGCACTTTTTATACTTTTCCACCGATGCAACCATGAGTTGTATTTAGGTTTTTAGTAGATATCTGGAAGCTTGTTTAAATAATTGGTTTGAAGTTTTTTTCTCAACATTTTAAACTGTATTTTCATAGTATCAAGTTCTTTGGGTGCAACGTGTAAACCGTTCTAAAAATTATATATTGAAAAAAAAAATTAATTAGACTTAATAGTAATTATTTGCTTAATCTTTTGACCACTATGCTGACTTACGGGTCCATACAATATAATGGATTTACAGAATCCACTGAAAAATTTGTCGATATATGTATTTATGCAAGTACAGCGCCAAGTTATCATATTATAGCATTCTTCGCTTTAAGCAAAGGTTTGACTTTGTAATCAGACTTGTTTTAGAAAACAATAAACATACATGTCAAAAATATGAATGTTGTCAAACGTTAAAAAATCTTTTTATCTGGCACTAGCAGCTTTCATATTCAAATCGTTTCAGCAACTAAACATTTTGTAATTATATTGAGTTCTAATAATTATATCAGTATCTAAGTATGTATATATTTTATTTAGTTCAAACAAAAACAGATTATTGGAGTTTCTGACAGGTAGGGAGAGAGAAAACCGTCAAAAACGTTTTTATACATGTTTACGTTAAAACTAATTTGTGCAAACTTCAGACTCGGATCAATTCCCAAACTTGTGCCGCTGATTTATGAACATTAAGTACTTACAGTACACATCCATATACCACAATCCTAATTTACATGGTTGTTTATGAACTTCCAAAGTTATGATAGATGAAGTGGTGTTGGATGAGCAAACAAAAAACGTAGGTTTTGCTCAAAACAAAATGAAGTGCAACGCAACGTAATTTATCGATTTTGATGTACAAGGTCATGCTATTAATTTACCTGTCACTCATATTCGGCGTACATAATATTTTAAATTTAGTGTCTCTTCATTTTTAATAGGATCATACCGTGACATTTTTGAACAAACTTAGAAAACTAAGCTTTCACTACGATGTCTACTCTATTGTTCATTTTCAATGTTCTGTATTTTTTCCTCGTTCCACTTGTAGCTGGTTTTGAAAGCTTTTAAATTTTTTGCAGGTTTTTTTTTTAATGTGAGTAATGTTGGTATGGTGGAGCGATGCACGTTGATAGCCTCTTGTACCGGTTTTAATTTGGTTGCACAGATAGCTAATCTTTTTTGATGTTCGAGTATATCAAACAGTTGTCGTTCGACTCATTTCAATAACAAGTGGGTAAATCAGAAATCTATAAAGCAGTGGATGCGTTTTTAGGATGAAACACTCAACTATCAACTAATTTACTAGAAATTTAATTGACTTCTAGTAAGAATCACTGTACATATGGATAACCTTTTTAAACCTTTTAGTGTTACAATAACTTGATTTTATGGAAAGCATCCCTGAAATCATTATGTTATAGAAAATTCATTTGTCAATATTTGCACCGTTTTTTAAAAAATTGCATGTGGGCATGTATAGCACTTAAATTAAATTTTTCATTATTTTTTCTTGTAACCCAAGCTTAAAGTTTGGCTTTTTTCTTGGACAGTTTTAAGTACATCTATATGATTTGGTTATACACGTGTATATAATATATATGTTTACAAATTTGTGTTATAGTGACCTATACGTACGTCTCAAACAAACAATGCTTAAGTTACCAGCGGCTAGGGACAGTGACATAGTAATTAGTTAATTGATGATTGGGAACAAGTTTTACAATTTTACGATAGCATTAACACGGGACCATAAATTTCCTTTTACGATTTTGTAGTCAAAGTGCATTGATATTTGTGCGTTGCTAAGCTTGCCAACTTGGTTAGCAAGTTTGCACAAAACCTTATCGCATTCTCTATTTCGACTACAGCTTTCTCTCATTTTCCGTTTTTTTAAAGAATTATAGCCTTTCATACATTTTACCGCCCACGTAACGCACAAAGTAAATCTAACATACAAATTTACGCCTTTTGAATATCTGCGTATATTTGTCTATTCAGAGCAGTAAACAAGATCAAATTACCGCGATATCTCTTTTGAAATATGGATAAAAAAACTATTCAGCCTGCAAAAGAAGACATCAACCCACACAATAATATTCCCACACAAAAAGTTTTCATTTTGAATTTGCTCTTATTTACTGAAATATTTTGCATATGGAGAGAATTGGGCAACAAAATAACCAGCGTGAAATGTTTACGGATAGATGGTAGCTCTGTAGAACAGTTTTTCACAACAAAAGATGTTCCTAAAATATTACAATGCATAGATTTTATAGTTAATTCAGCACTTTACATAACTTATTAGTATGGGGTCAATGTTTCGGTAATATCTGTTTGGAAAGGGGATTTTTAAACCTTATTGTTGCCGCTACAGCACATGGCGAATTATCATTATTGAATTATGAAAATCTTATTTTATTTGCTATATTTATTACCAGTTCTGACTAAAATGTACATACATAAATGTATTGTAATTAGTAAAACAAAAATCTTCAAAATCTACAACAAAATAATACATAACTTATGATATTTTCTACGAATATTTCATCACATACACTTTTCAATGCTTGGATTGGATGCTTCTTTCTGAACTAGGTTGAATATAGGCAGCATGGCTTTGCAATCACTAAAAAGGATTTTTTGGCAAATGAATTGGAACTTTTTCTAATATAAGGAATTATCCGATCATCGGATTTCCACCTAATATTTGTGTTTCGTAAAAATGAAATTCATGTAACTATATCTGTGATTATTTATGGATTTGGCAATTTTATTCATTATACCACCATTTACATAAAATGAATAAATGAATACTTTGGAAAGATTGTACAATTTTTAATAGTTTTGGTATGCTGTATATTTTAATTCGTATTGGTGCAGATTTTTCTTGTCCTATTTTTTCCACATTTCACTCCTTTATTACATTACAGACACAATAGGTACTCATGCAGTTTTGAAGGCTTTTCTTTTTGAATCAAAGAAGGTAATAGTAAATTATTAAGGGCTAAAAAAATATATATATATTTCACAATCTTTTTTCGCTACCCCAGGTAAAATGATTTTGCATAAATCCCATCGGTATCGTTCAACTGTATTTCAATGCTAAAAAGTACATTTGGGCAGATTTAGACCACCTAACAAAAAGCAATATGCCAGTACTTATATATTTTATACAGAAGCTGTACGCTATTTTTGGTAGCTTATTATCATGAATGTCTTACTTTCGTCCTATTTTAAACTACAATATAATAATTATTTATCAGAACTTGTTGACTTCCATGGTTTGAAAATTCGTTCTTTATTAAAAAATGGTACTCGTGGCACTGGCATTTACCTTATTCTACTTTTAAAATTTCGTCACAATACGTTCACACACGTTCAAAAGGCTTTTTGGTCAAGAACATGCGTACGTAACATAAATTTTAATTATCTTTAAAATAATAAAATACCTGTGACCATCATTTCAACTCTTTACAAATCTTTTGATCTTGGTACTTTTATGTGGTATTTATATTTTAATGTGCACTTTATAATGAAAAACCAAGAGAAAATAAATAAGCCCATAGATGTATATGACATTTTATGTGTACAAACTGTCTAACTATTTGGTATTACGTGAACTGTCAATTGTATGACATTTAATTGAAGAAACATACGTTTAAATATGGGCTAAACTTTTAGCTAATGGTAACCTTATAACATCAAAGGAATTAATGCAAAAAGGGCTAAAGGACATTTTAAAGGTTAAGTAAAACCACATGAGAGAATGTCAATCACACATAAATTAACGTGACAAAAAATAACTTTAAGTTTTATGATACTTTCTCTGAAAATGAGTATATGGGAGTTTAAAAACAACCTGCATAAATGTTTGATAACTATTCAGTCACCCTTAGTTTAAAAAAATAGTTATTAAACAATCCAATTTGAACACAGTAAATAATTTTTTTAAAGACGTGTTAAGATCGTAACCGTTTAAATCAAAATTTGAATACGTAACGATAAAAGCGAATTTTTTACGGTTTACATTGCGCTTTGCAATAAAAGCAAACTAAACAACGCGTTATAAGATCTAATCTGATGATGATACTTTCCAACCATCTTACTACTTACATCATCAGATTTCACAATACGGAATAAAAGCGTACAGAATATGCGTCTTTTTTGTTTGTTATGTAAGTGCTTCTAAATAAAGCCTGATACCTACACACACTATTTGAACCGTAACTACTTTCACAACTAAAGACTTTTTCCTACTTTCTTCATGATGGATGTGTGAGACGTATTATACGCTTTTAACAGATGTACACCAAATTTATATCAATGATAGAGTTAAAATCCTAAATATTTACAAATCTATATGTATGTTAATTTAAATGTAATGCGTTTCCTAAATTTATATAACACAAGTGCGTCTTCGATAGTCACAAAAACAAGTTGTTTGTACTCGTACCCAAACCACTCGAGTTTGTGATGATGTGTACGTATGGGGACGCAATAATAGAGTCGACTTCTTCTTAGTATACCTTCATCTTAAACGATTATATGGAGAAGAAATTTGTTAGTCGAACTGTTTTTTATTGTTGAATTGTACATAATCGACTGCTACATTGTTGACTTTTTTTAGTCGACCTTTAGCAGTCGAACATGCATACTGTTGAACTTTTTTAGTCGACCAGAACAAATATACTTAGTACGGATGGGAGTGTTAGGTTGTGTTTATTTAGGTTAGGTTCGGTTTAGTACTGATGGGAGTGTTGGGTTGTGTTTAGTTAGGTTAGGTTCGGTTTAGTACTGATGTGAGTGTTGGGTTGTGCTTAGTTAGGTTAGGTTCGGTTTAGTACTGGTAGGAGTGTTGGGTTGTGTTTAGTTCGGTTAGGTTAGGTTTGCTTTAGTACTGATGGGAGTGTTGGGTTGTGTTTAGTCATGTTAGGTTAGGTTCGGTTTAGTACTGGTATGAGTGTTAGGTTGTGTTTAGTTAGGTAAGGTTTCGTCCTGGTGGGATTATCGGGTTGTATTTAGTAAATTTAGGTTCAATTAGGCTTAATACAGGGAAAAATGAAGTTCGACTATTTCCGACTAAATTCGACTAGTAAAAGTCTACAAAACGAATGTCGACTAAATTGATTTCTTCTAACAAAATTCTACTAAACCGATTTCGTTTCTAAAATTTCGACAATAATTTTAAGGTCGACTAACAAATTTCTACAAATAAAATTATTCTAATATGGTTATGCACTAAGACTTATTCGACTCTATTATACCGACCCGTACGTATGTACATGCAAGATAAAATATGTAGGTTGTCCAATTTCCTGTCGAGGCTAAGAGATAAATTTCGTATTGTATGATGTTACATCGGGAAAACAATTGTTTTTTTTTCAATGTCAATGCTAGAAACCAGATTTATTCCGTCTTGTTAGACTAAACAAACCATTTGATATAGCTTTGTTTTCACTTTTTTAGGTTGTTTACGAAAAAGCTCCCAATCACAAAATAGAAAGGGTTAAATGCCAACTTATGGACGTGATAGATTTCTTTCTGTTATATATAAAGAAGTTATTGAACTACAAATTGTTGACATTTGGTAAATTTTTCGAATGTTTGAGCATGGTGATTTACCTTGATGACCATTACCACAAATATTTTAATATATTTATTACGTAACCTGCCTCTAATTTAAGGAAATATCCCCCTGAAGTCATGTCGGAAAATTGAATTGATTTTTTGACACCTTCTCTGAAAATGCATAACTACAAGTTTTCACTCACGTTCGTTAAGTGTGAGATGGTTATATTATCAAACCCCATATACATAGGTAAACATGATTTCGAATGGAGTATAAAGGTGTTTTGGATCAAAATCTGATAAAACTGAAAAAACTAACTGAATGGTTTTAGTGTTAGGGGTAAAATCTGAAAAAAATGCTGTTCTATCGAAAAACTAGAATAACATCTCATTTTCTACAAATTTCCCTAAAACTGTATATTTAAGTTACAGTGATTATAGTGGTAATGTAATTTTTGAAATTTGTGCCCTAAATGTGCAAAAAACTCATTTAAATGAGAGTTTTATATATAGCTGTTCTCTGCTCTTATGAAAATTGCCTCAAACTTTTAACTACTTATAAAGTATTTCAATTTTGATATTAGTTCTTCGAAAACGTAGTTCGTTCATTTTGCTGACTTGCAGAACCTGCCACCATTTATATCGAAAATAGTGTACACTCTGTTTAATTGATTTCAGCGAAATGTAAGCAAACTTCCACGTTACAAAATCTATTACGCAAGCACTGCATGCAATCAATTATTTAGTGAATATTCCAGCTACTTTATAGAGAATCTCGTATTTCATAATGTGGAATCATTTAAAAGCAGTATTCTGCAAAACATGTGTACATTTGAATATTCGCATACATAATTTTCGGATTTTTAGTTTAAAATGTTAAATTGCCAGCTCGAATAGCTTACTATGTTGTAACATCAAAGATAAATCTACATTCTTTTAGTATCGCTGAGACGACTGTTTTCTGAACACGTAACGACGATTGCAAAAAACACCTACTGCTCACAGTATGGTCTGCAGTGAAAGTGAGCCAAAGTACACTAAATAGGATCCTAATTAATGATACATTATATCCGTCTTCATTATATTCTTGGAACTTCCGATTTCACTATGCATACGCCAGTAAACCACGTCGAGAGCAGGCAACTAGAAGGTAAAAGCGTACAAAATATGCACGTCTCATCCATCTCAATTATCTGCTTTCACAACTGAACCATATTTTTGGTACTTTGTTTTCACTTGCGTCCAAATAAACGTATTTTTTTAAATTCCTAACGTATACGAATCTGTATGAGATCTGTACACCATTAAAAGTGTGACATATACGCAATATCTATTTTATTTATTTTCCCGTCATAACAAGATGATAGATTTCCTCTTGCATGGAGTTCAATCGGGAAATAATTGTATTTCTTTCAATGTCAATATCACAGATAAGATTTTTTCCAGTCGTCTTCTCCGCCTTAATCTACCGTTCTATAAAGATCTGTTAGTATTTCTTTTGTATGTTCGGTCTTTTCAAGAAATTTCCTATGCTGAAACCGTATAATGACAGCTTAGAAAGCATTCTCCTTCTAATTTTGAAGTATCCATTTTATCAAATATAATGGTTTTCACAATCAGTCAAATATTTATGAAATCGTAGGCGTGTACAAGTTATGATTCATCCCTCTTATTTATCTGTTTTGGAAATGTTTTAGCTCACCCACGTACCTCACTCCCACTGAGTGACTTGCAATGGTTTTCACAAATAATATGTTTTCTTATTATTTGCACGACGGATATGTGGGAAATGTATATAGGTTATACAGTTATAAATATTTACGGTATAAATATACATATATTGCGTAAATATTTTTACACCACCCATATACCTTATCTCAACTTCTACTCACATAAATCAGTTGCAATTATATTCACAGATAAAATATGCTCGATGCTTTTTTCACAATTTTTCATTTGCTGAAAATATGTTTTTCTAAACAAGAGAAAAGAAAAGCAACCAAGTGAAATCAATACCTACATTTGTATACATCTTTATTTATTAACATTGGTTTGTAACTAACCATGTTTTTGAGCTCGAAATAAAATCTTACAACACAATTAAAATAACGTTTCACTTGATAAAAAAATATTCAGACATAAAATTAATCAAATTATCTTTCTGGTGACGGAATTTAATTTTTTTAACAAATCAAAAGTTTGTTATAATTGAATCTTAAGGCACGTATATTGTTATACTTGATTTCAGTAGGAGTAGAGTGAGCACAACATTTTTAACGGATTTACAGAGTACATCGCAAATTTTGGCTAAATGCGTATTTAGAAAAAGAGTACTATACTGTCATAGGTAATTTGACATAATTTACTCCAAAGAAAGTTACTTTTTTGTGGTTAGACTTGGTTTATAAAAAATGGAATAGAATAGTAAATACATGTACAGATGTTCCCATCAAAGCTCTTTATTTATATATAGGAGCTGGTAGCTGTCGTTTACCACAAAATAAAAGAATAACTGTAACCCTAAAAACTCAATCGAGTTGTTTGTGAGCTTCCAAAGTTGGATTAACAGACAAAACATGATTTAGGGTTTGACCTTAGCAAAATAAAATGCAACGCAATTTAACGATTTGTGTGTACTATGTTTAAGGGAATTTTAGTACAAAAGTATACCAAAAAACTTATTGAAGTGAAATTTAATTCAGATTCGAAGGTGATATTTAAGTTTACCCATTCAGAGTTTTTCGATATCACAACGGGCATAACTGTTAATATTACTGAATCTGTGTATTAAGTTAATTACTGTATTTAGAAATACACGTTCAATTGAATAGAAAAAAAACTGTGAAAATATTTTAAAAACTATGCAACTTAATTATTTTCTTTTTAAATTTAATACCAGTAAAAATATCTTACATTTACACGTATGCACTTTACGGAATTTTGGACTTTGAGTGTAGTCTTAAATTTCACACCATTTTTTTATCTGGATCCAACCAGGATAAACAATATACTACAGTTTAATTCGTATTTGCGTTCTTACCTTGAATAATGTACAAGCACACCATGACGGTAAACAAAAAATAGAACATGATGGTAATATTTTTGTTGAGCATTGTCCCGGACAGAAATATAAATAACGTTGAAATAAATATTATTTTGATTGACTTGGCATTGTGTGTACGACGTTGAGATCTAAGTTTCTAGATTCTTTAGCACAGTGGGTGTTATTTTATTTTCTGCCTTGGTAAACTTTTGTATTTGTTTGTAAATCAAAATTGGTTGTTACTCAACTTGTTTTTAAACTAGTTTTTATCACCTTCAATATTGAAACTACGTCTTAAAATATTTCTCCGTTTCAAAGGAAATAGACATTCTTTTATAAGTATTGTTGCTCTTGCATAAAAGCTTTAAACAAAATTAAGCTTTCCTGGTCTGCCCACTTTCTTTATGCATACACAACAGTAAACAAGCTCAAATCACCAACGTCTCTTTTTAAGGGGATAAGAAACACTATTCTGCCTCAAAAGGAAGATATAAACCTATATAATACTTTTCTAGATGGGAAGATTTTTTTTTGCTTTTCATATAAAGCACTAATTGGCTGAAACAGTTTCCAACTGAAAGGTACTGAGAATTAAGGTACTGAGAGGTAAGTTCGAAAGATATAAAAATATAAGTACTTGCATGAATCCAACAAAGCAAGAAAGCTTGCCGAACAAGTGATCGTGACTTGAAAAGATTTTCAGAAGGGTTTTCATTAAATAATTTCTCTAAATTAATAACAGAAATCATGGTGAAAATTACAAGTATAATTAAATATCTAAACTTTAATTTGTTTCATTTTTAATTACTTAACAATTACAAATTTCCCAACATTTGCAAAATATGACCATTGCAAAAAAATTATACAAATACATTTATACGACAGGTGATTTTTTATAATATCTCGATTTATGCGAAAGTTGCTAAAAACTTTTAACCAATTACTTGAAATTTCAATTTGTTCGTTTAATTTCCCAATTTGCGACAAATCTGTTACCAATAATTTAACATAAACTAACTTGATTTCCCGAAAATATTTACTAATTGTTTTCTAGATTTCACTTGAATATGATTATTTTTTTAATTGTGTTAAAAAAAGTTCATGCATTTTACATTATACCCTGGACAGCTTTTTCCCGGAAGTCACATACAAAAGTAAAAAATGTGAATGACATCTGTATCATCACGATGTGCGATGTTGATGATGAATGAGAGGTTCGAGTGATAGCAGTTAGTTAACTGTTGATAGTTAGCTTTTATTTATAAGATTAGAAATGAGACACACATTTACAGAGAATGATTATGTGAATGGTAATGTGAGAATGATGATGATGCGAGTGGGATCTTGCTCGCTTACTTCTTCTGCGTTGCGTGTGGATGTGGTGGCGGCTTCCTATTGGCTGGAGGCCAACGGTCTGACGCATTGCCAGATGGGGAAGCCGCGTCTGGATGATGGGGTATATTGACACATACCTCATGCCCTCCCTCGGAGTTGTACCTTGGGGACAACATCACGGAGTGAGCAAAGAAGACGGGGGGCCTTCGGTAACCGAAAGATGGATGGTCATCGGTGGGTTTGCCAGGAGGATGATAGGGACGGAGGAGGCGGTGATGTCTTCGGAGAAGCCTTCCGTCTTTCGTGCGAAGGAGGACACTGGATGCGTGAACCTCCACGATGGTGGCAGTTTGATTCCAGCGGCGAGTGCGAGGATTTTGGGCCATGACGATGGTGCCTGGCTGGAAAGGCTGATTAGAGCTTGTTTCTATTTCTGGTTCGACGGCCCCTTTCCGTTGAGGGATGATGTATGGGCCGGAACTTGGAGTTGTAGGTGAAGCTTGTCGGATGGATGTAGAGCGGGCTTCTGGGATGGCTGGCTGATAGTTGGGCCAGTTTTGTGGTACCAGTCCTAGGGCTCTGCATCCAGATAAGCTGAGAAGGGGCACGCTGACGTGTTGGAATACTCCAACTGTTGTTGAGTAAGTGCGGCCGTGATGCTGGATTTGAGCTGGAAACGTGCCGACTGGACCCAGAGAAATGCTGTTGGCCCCTACAACGTCAATTTTGTAGGGTGATAGAGCGGATGTAGCCTGAGGACCCAGTTTGAGAAAGTCGTTGTGGCTGATGGCGTTGACTTCAGATCCAGTATCTGGAAGCCATTTGATTTGACAGCTGATGCCGTTGACGGTTGTCGTCAATGGGAGTAGTGTTTGGGTTCCGGCGTTGATAATGACGGTGTTGTTCTTCATGGTTGTTGTTGAGGATGGTGTTGAAAGCTTCTGTTGCTGCATCTGCTGTTCATTTTGTTTTTTGAAACAAACCTTGGTGAAGTGGCCTTGTATGCCACAGTGGTCACAGGTCACGTCAGCTGCTGGACACGACTGTCTTGGATGACGGGGGAATTTGCCACACCACCAGCAGGTATCCTCTTTGGGCGTGTTGTGACGATGGTGTCGTTCCTGCTGTTTGTAGGCGGACTTTTTGGTAGCAGCGTTGATCTCTAGAGATTCTGGACTAGCTGCGAGTTTAGCACCGACGACATTGGAGTTTTCGGTTGCCACGCAGATTGAGAGGACGCGCTCGAGGGTGAGGGCAGATGTGCACTGCTCGGCGAGGACGCGACGTTGCATTTCCTTGTTGAGGAGGCCACAGATAAAGCGGTCACGGATGCGGATTTCCTGAAGGTG
>JAQFZG010002535.1:0-16224 GCA_034695465.1 Entomobrya nicoleti
TTCCGCCCACGGGGCAATTTAAGAATTTAATTGTTTTTGTCAATTTTATTAATCTACTTGTTTTTCCTGTCTGATTGCCTTTTGTGTTTAATTAAAGTTTTTATAGAAAAATCACGACAGAAGTTTTAGTAATCCGTTATTTCATGCAAGTGCAATTTGTACTGGTCAAACCACCCCCATCAGCACCACCACCACCAACTTTTAATGATCATAATTTGGAGAAAATAGTTATGCCGCAGATTAATTTGACGAGAAATTGATTCATGAATTGACTTTAATAGGCACCTCCGCGGAGTTACATTTTTTCACGTTTAAGAACTATCCTGCGATATTTTTGGACCTTGATTTTAGGAGTCTTCTTTTGACTAGTCAGTTAGGCGGACAATTGAGACGGTTAGTTTCTTTGTAGTCCCAACACTCAGCGTGCATAAAAAAAATCATGCATAATGTTACAAAAACATTTCAACAAGTAGTCTAAATGATTATACAGATGTGTGGTAGTGAAGTTTTTGACTGCATTTGATTTCAACCGCTTTCCAAATCATGTTTGTACAAACTATGTACTCAAGGCCAAGAGTATTGAGTAATTTTAACATCTGCAAAATTTCTAACCAGAAAATTGTAGAACACGTAACTTTTGATGATTGGTTATTTTCTTGGAACTTACGAACGTTATTTCACCTAAAAACCCGAAATGATGGTTACATGTCATTTGCCAGTTTCCATTTGCCAGTCGACAGTTCCCAGTTTGTCATTTGTAATGAAATAAATGACCAAAGATCAGATAAACAATTATACTTCGATACTTACTAACATATTGTTTCAATCCGATAGCTTTTGTTATAAATATTTAAAAAATTAAATGACCTTTCATGTAACAATGAAAGTTTAAAGTTAAACTTAATTGTGGCCGTAGCCATCATCGTCATTATTCCCAGACGTGGTTGAACCCTGCTTGATTTCAATTTCCTCCTCATCATACTAGTTTTTCTCAGCATCGTTTGCTTAACATTTTGTAAACACGTCATCTAACTTCCATTGGATTTTCGTACAAATATGAATGTAAGGATTCCGTCTTTAGCAATTAAACGCTACAGGTTCTCCATAGTATAAATTTAACGGCGTTCCCAAAAATTGTCTCTCTCGTTACAAAAAAGGTTATTTGCGAAAGCTTTGATAATCAAACCTTAATAAACAAACTAATTGGTCACCCAAATGAGCAAATTCTTGAGTTTGTTGTCATAAACTGTTTCTCAGATAAATCAAATACATACACGCTTCCCCACAAATATTATATTACTTTAGCATAGCATCGTTGAAAAGCTTAGAATCAAATACGAAGTAAACCTGCTTCAAAAACGATGTACAGTAAAATACCCAAGTAACTTTCCATACAGAGAAAGTCCCAGTTTCACCATTTGAATAAAAACGTGTTCTGTACAGCATTGTAACAAATGATAGCAGCTGAAGGACTGGTGAAAGTTTTACTTCGTTACAGAACTACTGCAGCATTTCGCTCAGTCTTCGACCGGCTGTCAGTCGTGTAACATCAAAACTTGAAAGACTTGGTCTCATTACACCCCAATTTACCGGGTTACGTGACCAAGTACCCAAAGTGTCTGTCTTTCTTTACATGTTCGTAAATATGCACACCTTAAATCTTAAATTCACATTCACATATACGTTTCATTCCATTCGAAATTACAGTGGAAACTGATTTTTTTACATTTTAGCTTGGAATTTGGGAACTTTCATGTGCAAGCCCTGGGAATTTTTGTCTTTGCTTCCGCATATTCACTTGCTACCATCTCAGCTAAAAAATGCAAATGATTGTTTGGAGGGATATTTGCCTAGTAAAAGTCTCGCGTGAAACCTTAGTATAGTATTTTTTTATGTAGGGGTTTTTAAAGAACCATTTGTGTCATATTAAAATTTTGTTTTGATTTTAAATGCCAAACGAGGATACTCAATGTTTGCTGGTTTTAAATATTAACCAATCAGTTTTTATTGAAAGTACACAAGATAATTCCCCTAGAAAATTTACTTTCAAAATCAATAAGAACGCATCACACAACGATTGCATAAGACCATACAAACTTATTGGAACAACTTCGATACATGCGTAAAAGCTGTGAATTGCATACAAATTTATTATATTTTTAAAGGAAGGATTGTTACGCTTTCTCTTAGGTTTAATTATATATGTGGCATCATCTTATTATGTTCCCTTTGGCCCAAAGTTAAAACTAGCTTGACAAACTTTTATTGTACATGGCTTTAAAGTCTTATCCGGTTACGTTATTTAAAAAAAACGTCTTACCGTCTTACTATATTTTATACTGTGCAATCAATACTAAAACCACTTATTTCAATAGGAACAAACAACCACACTTTGTTTAACTAGAAGAAAACACACAGCTGTCTTTTACCAAGCTCTCTTTGCCAAAAACCGGGTTAAACATGCACCTATTTTTGTCCTTAGTACGACGCAAATGTATATCGATTGGTAATATTTCTTAAAGAAAGGACCAAGGTGAATTATTTCACGACAAAATAAACCAACGGGAATTCTTTGTTATTGTCAGCACTATGTGATTGTCGGTTAATATTGAAGAAGTGTCAATTTGTTAAAATGTTTGAAAAAAAAACCGTCAGTGAACAAAAAATAGTTTCATACAACCTGATGTTCAATGTTATGACTGGCTATATTTTTTGCATAAAATGCAGGTTTCCAGAAAATCGATTTTGGTAATATCATGACAGTTATAGTTCAAATAAATTTACATGTGTAAACAATGCCTTTGTATTCAATATATTTATAACATTACTATAGATGGAAGTTCTGAAGGCAATAACTGACGGCTACCGTGTTGTGTTGACAAAATGTAAATGATTGTACTGAAATTGACATGAAACCACTTCTTTTTGCCTTGATTTTTCACTATGAAAACATTGTTAAAAATCGAATTTGAAAGAAGCTTACAACGGCTTGTTCTACTGTGTTACTTTGTCTTTACTAACTTGTAAGTCATGTCCAATTAATTTAGAGATAAATTTTGAGGAAAAAATGCGAAATACAAACACCTACGCTAGGATTTATCATTGAGTTTTAAATCGAAATCTCGATTTCCTGTCGTTCATAATCATGAAGATGTAACTAAATTCATTGCTGCTGTTAATGCTATTATTTGTTGAATCTAATCACAAAAATGTCAAACCAAATTTCTTAAAAGTGTTTATCATCCGTTGTGTAGGCGTTCCACAAATTGGAATGTTTCATTATGCTGTCTGATGGCTTGCTGAAATATATTTAGGCGTTGAGTCAATCATTGGTATATGTGATTAAACATTTTTAAGCTTACTTTTTGCTCTTTTTCCGTTCTAAAATATTCCAAACTATGGAGAAATGTGTATTCGGTTTTAAGAGGACGTAATTTCCGTTAATACCGATTTTACAAGATTTTTACAAAATATTTCCACGCGTCATCTAATATCCCGATATTTTCTGGAATTGGTGTATATTGTAATATCTTAAATATTAAAATATGTTACAAGTGCAAAACTCAATGAAAGTATTTAACTTTTGCTAAGCTTTTTAGGTTTATTTTGCATTTATTTCTAGTCAGCAAAATACTTTACATATCCGAACGGAGATAAATTTTTCATTGGGTACTTTTCGCTTATATAATTGGATACTTTGTAAGGATAATGATACACCTAACGTCAGTAGCGTGAATATATTTCTTGTATAGCCGTCATGTTGTAATATAATACGCTCATACTTAAAAACAAATTTATTTCAAAGAAATTAAATAACCTGAAACTAAGCTGCATTTAACAATCATGTTGTACTGTTTTGTAAGACAACACTATTATACGTATTTTGCTTTCTTAATTTAGAGTTTTTGTTAATTAAAATGTTATCTTACAATCTTCTAGGCTTACATATCGCGTATCTTAAAACTTCACCGCGCTTTAATAGCCGTGCATATTATGATGGTATTGAGTGGTACAATACAAATACTCGACAAGATAAAATCAACAACTAAAATATTTCAGAATAGACTTATGAGAAGTCTCCATGGAATTAAAACTCATCAGGTAATACAAGAAAATCTCCCTGTCGGCATGTTTGTAACAGAGCCTTTGTACTGTATACGAATATTTTACATCAGATAGACTACTTGTATGAAATTAATTAAAAATATATAGTATTCTTTGATAAGTTTATTAATTAAATAACATTTTTGATTATTCCATTGAGTTCTATAAAAAAATATTAGTATTAACCGAGTTGATTTTAATCGTCAAAGTGTCTGGTTTGGTTGATGATTTGAAAGACAAGCTTTATAAATAAATTACAATGCGCAAAAGATAAACACAGGAGAATTGCATTTTTACCAGCTACTTTTCTTGTACTTACACTTTGCGCAGTGTCTGTCTTTTTTATTGAGTGGTTTTTAATGTTCTCTATACAGTGGTTAAGAATAAATATGGTTTTATCCCGCAGCCTTGCAACATACGAAACCTTGTAAATTGATTCAATGTATTTATGTGTTTTTACAGACGTACTGGTATTAAGTGTCGAACAAACCGTACTCAATCACGCTAAGCCCTTTCTCTTTGACCTTGATACAGAGAAATATTGGATTAAACCAACTTCAAACAAAAGCACGGCTCAAATATTACTCAAACGGCATGTTTTTACTAAAGATGAAGCAACCTGTTTTTCACGCTTCATGCGAAGTTGTTTCGTTTATTACATGTGAAGCCATACAAGTTTTGCAAGTTCAAGAACGACTTGAAATGCATGATCATGAATACAGTTGATGATGATATGGGATAATTTTTCCTTGAAAAGCTACTTTAATACCCATGAAATTCTAAGTATATGTCTGTCCCATTTTTATACTGTGACATGTCTTTGGTTTAAGTAAATGAATGTGCATTGGAATGTTGTATTTAAATTTTTATCAAACCGCCAAAATTGGTGTGAAGTATAACTTGAGTGAAATTATGGTAAAAAGTGTTATAGCACCATTTTTCGTATAAATTATTTAATTGGATTCATTTTAGCAGAAATATACATTTGTTAAGGAAAGTATAATGAAAGTTTTTGGGTACACCGCAAATATAACATACTGACAATGTGGTATATTTTTTGGTGAAATAAAATGGCGTGATCGTTTTTGCTTTACTTTTCACAAGAAAAAAACATGTTTTGGTTGATTCGTACATTGGCGCAGTAATACTAGTGGCAGTTTTAAGAATTGCATGCTGTTTTGACACTGGCAGGCGTATACCCGCAATACGTTATATTTGATGTGTGTGGTTTACGAAAATTGGAAATACCAAAGAAACTACATAAAGTTGTACAAAAAAAACTGTGTATTGATAAGTAACTTTTATTATTTGGATATCATTATTCGATTGAATAAACTACATTAATTGTCCCGAATGTGTCAAGTACAAGGATACCCTTGAGTAAAACCAACAACAAATAAATAAAAATGTGACGAAGGAAATTCATTAGTTTAAACATACCAAAACTTATCGAAAAGTTTGAGCGTGTATACAGATTTTTATGAAATATAAGCAGCTATGTGCACATAAGTCGTAAGTATATTACCGCTTTCTTTTTCCATTATGCGTATTAATATTAATGACAATGCGCGTTTTTACATAGAATTAAAGCCAGTAGCCATTTGCATGGATATGTAAAAAAGTGGTATGGTAAACGACAAATTGTAATTTTTCTATTTGTAGTTTTGTATAGGTTCATCTATTTTTGTGTGGGAAGCATAACTTGAGGTGTTCAATGTGTTGCATAATTTGTTGTTTCGAAGTGGGTTGAACTGCGTTCTTGAAAAATGTTCTATATTTTTTTAGAGTGTGGATGAAATTGGACACCTGTATGCTCTTACGTTGTATAAGCTTCTAGGCATAGTGAAATATTTACATCCTACGATGATTACATCCTAGACCATATAATCTTATTTTAATCAATATTTGCTGAAAACCTAACAACCTTGGACAATGAGCATTATGTAACTCAGCAACTTTATATGCATAGGTTGATGATGTATATAAGGCATTAAAAATCGATTTCTAAACACATTCAAAGTCTCTTAAGATTCTGTAAATCATGTAGCGTGATATTGACACAAAAACCTTGTCATTTGTAACGACAGCATGATGAATAACTGTTTACATTTCATTCTTGATAAACGTAATTGCTGTATGGCAAACAAACTGACTTTGAAAAACATTGTGAAAAACATTGTTCAACACAACGTGCTAAGCAAACTTTTAGATATTCACTTCAGTGAGCAGTTTTGTTTGTTATGCTTTCAGACGGTGTCAGTCAACCCTTAAAAAAATGAGTCATGTGCAAAAGTGGAAAATATTATGCATGCTAAGTATTTTTGACATTGAAGACGACTTTTCACAGATATTTTGGTTAATTTGTATATTTTGAGAATTAGGAACATGTAATGAAGTGGAGAAAGTGAGACTGCAAAGCTATTGCTACCCCGTTTTTCCAAGTAAGCTAACTATCGTATGCTAAATTCTGACCATGTGTGCAGTCACTTTCCTTTCACCTTGAGAAAATAAAAAAATAATAAGACAAGCTTTAGACGATAAATGACGAAAATTAAGAAATTACATTTTTGTGCGATCGTCCATAAGCACAAGGTAATTAAAAAATTTGATTTACGGGACTGGTAAAAGCAGTTGTTTTGTCATTTCTGATACCGCTATATATTTACAGTAAGAAACATTGAAATGTTTGATAACAATGCGTCATTGTAATTACATATCTGAATTTTGAATTAAAAATTAAATTGATGTTTGATAAAGATTTGAGAAACATTTATTTGGTTTAATGCAAATATTAGGTATAAATTTGAGAACGTCACCTAAAACAGACATGAATTGTAAATTTGATTGATGAACCTAACTTTGTTGTTATAATTTGGTTTAGATGCAAAAACGTCACTAGAAATTATGTTGGAACGATTTGACATTTAAAAACTTGTAATGCTTGCACAAATGTATCATGTATAATACTTCGGCAATATTTCATCAACGAAAATAGGATTTGAATTGTGAAGACACATATAAACATCTATATATTTATATTTTTTATCAAAAAGTAAATAATTAGCACTTATAATATTTCAACGAATTGGTTCCAACAGCTTTAAAGTATTCACATATATCACCACATCAGCATACTTTGCTTTGAATATTCGTGCACTATTCATAGTACTTTTTTTCTGCAAACTTGGTGTCCCATTATCAAACATTCTAATGGCACTCAAAAATAGTTTGCATCAAATGTCTATTTTATCAGCACATGCATTGTAAACGTGACATTTGAATGCAACTTAAGCTCGTAGTTTCCCTAAAAAATACTAGCCATGTGAAACTTGCAACTTTTTGAATATATTTCAAGGAAAAGAGAACTTGCAAAATAATAATCCTGTTAACACCACAATTTCGCTTCAACATGTTCCACATCAGTGGTGTGTTTTTCAGGAAAATATATTTGGTGAAAGCTGTCTGACGCAAATGCCACAACGACTGCTTTTAGATGTTGCACAAAATAAAAAGGACATGTTTCATTACAAAATATCAAATGCAGGCTTATTAGAAACGTGACAGTGCTGAGAAACTATTACATATGATTGATAGGCGAAAAATAATAACGAACGTTTTTTTAAAGCTTTACATTTCGTTATCCCTTCAAAATGAATATTGTTTGATGGTTATGACGTCAATTCTAATGCCAGTTATCAGTAAATTATATCGTCTAGCCTCTTTGAAATAAAATTGGACGAATTTTTAATAGTATAATTATATAGATAACTTTACAACAAAGGAGGTTTTTATATGGGCTTATATTGTAATTGAAAAGTGTAGACTTGAGCCAAAGCTTATCATAATACAGACAGATATTAGCTTTTAAATAAAAAATAGACAGTTGGGTTGCTAGTAGTGCAATATTAACCCATCATTTGAAAGGTGTAAAGTTTGCATGAAATGATTTGAACAAGATAAGCAATTTGTGTTGAAACGATGATAAATTGATCCACTCAAAAATGTGAATTGTAATTTACTTTCACACTTTTCAAAGTTGCTAACCAGCAATATTGCAATATATGAGACGAAAAAAAAAATCCGAATAAAAAACCAATAGGTGCAAAAAGTGAAGCCCTGCCTTGCTGGCAATAACTTTCTCTAATCTTTGTTTGCTTTAGAGACAAAAAGTTAATTAACTTTCTGTCCGGATGAGTGGAAACGTACTCTCAATTACAAATGCCGTCAACCTATATTTAGACGTTCATACATTAGAAATTACAACCATTGGATTCAAGGTGATGACCTATAATTTTTCAGGGTGAAACATTTCAAGGGTGTATCAAGGTAAGCATGTCCTTTACCTTTGGGTGTATTCCAAAATACAGTATATTTTTTTCTTAAAATAAATGATCATCAAGTTCATTTAAATTTCGGCCTCATATTTAAGCGACGTGTTGAAAACCCTTATAAATTTATAATGTAAACTATTCTCCTTAATAAAACTACAGATTTTGGTTAAGGTTACATTGAAGTTGGTTCATATTATTTTATGACTAATATTTTAGCTTCAATAAAGTGCACTGATCGAGCTATGAAATTTATCTGAAGTTTATCCTTTCATAATATATTATTTTTACGATATACGCAGTAAGCTTTTCTAAAAACTACATATGATTAAATTCTACAAGGTCAATATATCCATATGGTAATTTACAGGTGAAATGGGTAGGCATTTCCCATGACACACTGCGAGTATTAGGCCATAGTTGCAATTCTACTCACGTTGCTGTGCTTTCACTCACATGTGAAGTGAGAAAGAAAGGTGTTCATAATATTGAGATATATACTCCATAACGAAGCACGTCAGTTTTGCTTGTTCATCATTTTTCTAAACTAGAACTTACCTTTCCCTGACTAGTCTGCCTTTCCCGGCTTTCTTCTAGTTTGCAACAGGCTTTTGCTCTGGCAACATGTTCCAAATATTGTCTTCAGAAAAGTAATATATTTTTTACAAGACGATATTAGCAAGTAATATTTTAGCATAAAGGTGGATTTCATAATGTACACTAACGAAAGTACACTACACACTATGGATACCATTTTTGAACTATTTCAAGCCCAAAATCTTCGACATTCTTGGCCATGTATTGTATTTTTCACTTTACTATACGCAATTATTTTTGTTGTTGGGATTGTTGGAAACTTTCTGGTTATTTTAGTGTATTTCCGAAACTCACAAATGAGAAGTGTGAGAAACCTGTTTATTATGAATTTGGCGGTGGCCGACCTATGCGTCATTTTGTTTTGTATTCCTGGAAATCTTGTTGCCAACACGTTTATACGTAAAATTTTCAAAAAAAAAGTCATATTTGCAAAAAATCCTGAATTAATTAAATTTGTATTTTTATTGCTTTTTTACAGCTTGGATTCTGGGCACATTCATGTGCAAAACCTTGTCATACGTTCAAGGCGTCTCGGTATTTGCCTCTGCCTACTTTCTCGCCGCCATTTCAGCCGATAGATGCATTGCGTTTTATCGTCCCATGCAAATCGCCCAAGGATTCTCAAAATATCAAGCTGTTGTAACAATCATTGCAATTTGGACTGCCGCGCTTTTGCTACACATTCCATGGGCTATTGTATTTGAAGTGATTCCAGCATATGAAAACGAGACAACTTTGGTTTGCATCGAAACGTGGGAAACTGCTAAGCATGGAGATCACTACTTTCTCTTTGGGAACTTTATTTGTTGTTATGTGATCCCAGTTGTTTTGATATGTGTTTGTAACTTTCATCTGCTGTGCATTGTACAAAAGCGTGAAGTGAACATTGACTCAGCCTCTTCGTCGATAACCGTTGAGAATGTGCACAGAAAACAAAATACAAATGTGATAAAAACACTGTTCCTTTTAACATTTACATTTATACTAAGTTGGTTACCTTTATATGGAATTATGTGTCGAGTTAAGTTTTCCGCTGCTGATTCAATTAGTGATGATGAACTTCAAATAATAAGCGTGTCGATTCCCTTTGTTCAATTATTGGGATCGTCGAACAGTTGTATAAATCCGGTGTTTTATGCATTCCTCAATTCTAAATTTCGGGGTATGCTCCAGTCAGTTTTTAAAACAAGTTGTGTTATTACTTGTCACTTTAGGCCGGGATGTTTTCAAAGAGAAAGAAGATATCAGTCCAGAAGTATAAATAGAAGTAGAGGATCTAGCCCTAAAAACAGTGCCAAAAATAAAAACACAGGAACAACTCTAGTGCAAAGGGAAGCACATTCAAGAAGCAGTAGTATGACTAGTGTTAGAATAGCTCGAGATTGTAAACAGGAGAGATTTGAAATGAGATATGAAAGGTGCAGGCTTAAGCGCGAAAGAACTTTTGTTAAAACGTATATTGAGGTGTGTGCAACTGGAAGTCCGTCGAATTTTTCTCGTGAAACAAGGGTCTGAAGAGATTGTAAGTCAAATATAAATAAATACTCGTTTAAGAATTATACTATATATATTAATATACTACTAACTATATATAAAAGACCCAAGCATGATTATTATATAAACTCGTAAAAAATTAGGAAAATATTTACTGACGTTGAAAAAAAAGTAAACTTGGACAAATAAAGGTGATTTGCATTGGTAAAAAAACGATTTTATACATTAATTTTGTAGCAAAGTAATAAAAGAACTAAAAACTTGTTAATGTAAATATGTTTATTTTTAGCGTGCATTGCTTGACATCAATCATTCGCATCAATTTTCGAGTAGGAGGCATGTCAAATCAACGTTTCTACTGGCATATGGGCAAAGCATACATCCAACAATCAAAAATAAAGTGTTAACTGAGCATACATCGTCATTCTGTTTAAAAAGCATGTTCAACGTTTGTAAAATCAGATAACAATGTAAACGAAAATAGAAACACTTGACATTCTGAGTTGTCTGATAGTAGAATTTAGAATTAGCAACACAAAAAAATGGTTAATTGCACGTGTCATCATCATTAACTTCAACCTTCATACCAATATTTTTAAACATAATGGTCAATGGAAAATTCTGGACTTAAAATGCAAAAAGGATCATAATTGCATAAAGTATCCTTTCACTAAAAATTATCAATGTTAAAAAGCAACAAAGTTTTTTTCTCTACTCTCCACGTAACCATCGTAAATATTCCACAGATATGTGTAATCATTACCAAAATGCATGTTTATTTATTCCTAGCTTGCACTTAATGACAAATATGCTTCAGCAGCTAAGAGTTATGGACTTTTATACTAGACGATTTAAACATACTGCAAATACTTGAACAAAAGCATTCTCAGTATTGTAATTGTTTGAGGTTCCAAATTTAATTACCTTAAAATTTATGGGAGCATAAATCACTTTGTGAAACGAAGCGATGGTATGACGTAGGGCATCTTTTTTTTGAAAATCTACACCTTTTTGCATTTAAGCCAATAATTTGAGACAAATTAGATTAGCCATTAAGGCCAACGCGTGGAAACACGTAATTTGATTTTTGATGAACGCTGAATGTACTTTGGTTTTTTACGCTAATGCCGCACTTAAAAATTTGATGAACATAAGTGCTAGCGAAAAATTTACATCATTTTTACTTCATTTGGATTAGGGCTAATGCACGCCCACACGTCTGACTTGTCTATCATCTGCAGTGTCATTTTGGTATACATGCTAGACTTTAAACATACAGACTTTAAGGATGACTATGTAAGATTTATTTTTCCGAAAGCATTTCACACCAAAAAATTCAGAAAATTATACTTCGCTGTTCATGCAATTTTATTACGTTCTTTTGATTGATAACGTTATTGCTTTTAAGCTGTCAGAAACTGTAATGTTTTTCACTGATGTGATTTCTAAAATGTTGTAAATGGACAGTATAGACCTGAAAAATGTCTGGTTTGAACCTGTGTCACAAGCTTCTAATACTTTTTGAAAATAATTGATGGATTCGTTGAAAATATGTTTAGTTTGAGTATATCATTTCTCAGAAAGAAAGGAGAAGCGAAAGCGTTGATGTAAAACTTTTTAAAGCATTTTGTTTGTAGTTCACATCCATCTTAAATTGCAAACATTTGTAATACACTAAAAATAATTGTATGACCTTCATTCTGAATACTATTTAAGTACGTTGGTTTGCTTTGATCTTGTTCAACAAGAAGTTTGTTTTTCATACTAAAACAAATAACTTATTTAAACAAAGTATTTATTCAACGAGTGTCATATTTGAATCATACTCTGCGTGATAAAGATTTCCGTCCTTGAAAGTTTGGTTGCACGTATGATTTTTATTACGTTCACACAAAAGTAATTTTACGACGGCTGTTTGACAAGAAAATGTTTATCGTTCAGTTATAAAAATTATTGGATTAATTTTTATAAGATTTTACACTTTAAACTCGTGTTTTTAAGGTCAACTTCATAACAAACTTGTATCAAATTTCCATCACTCATACATACATACATACATACATACATTCCCACGCTTTTTTCACAATATTCATTTAGACGCAAAATGTAAGATACATATACGTTTCGCAGTACTATGTAGCCTATATTATTTCGGATAATGGATTTTATTGGCTTAAACTAAGAATCGTATTTAGTTGTCTATCATCAAATACAATTGAATATATATAATTTCATATACATAATAAAATGCGCAACTGGCTAGTTATATGCAAATATGGTATCAAAATTTACTTATCGTTAGGACGTTGTTCTGTTTTTATGAAGGTCGCATTTTAGATATAAGACAAATGTACAACATGTTCACGCTGTGAACTCCACACGCGTTGTTGTTGTTGTTTTGTAATTTAATATTTGAGCTTTATTTTATATTATATTTTACTTCAACTGCACAAACATTTCGTAGGTGCGTCATTTGATTGGATAACCTTTAAGCTTTTGATAACAGTTTTGGACGAATATTTATTATACTCAATTTTATTCCAAAACAGACTTCAGACTATTCCACTCACAGTGATACAGTTCACATTTCAATGTAAACACGATTATTATAGTATTTATTGTACCATTGACACATTGAAGCCTACAATGAGATACATATATTCGATTTATTAGATTGCTAAGCTAAAGGAATTATAAGTAGGTGAAATAAGTATTCTTAGAAGCTTGACAATCTCTGTTCTGTAATTGTTTTGATAAACGCATGTGTGCAGATGTGAATTCATCCATTTTGTATCCGCTGCATACCTCAATACACGAGCCATGATAAGATGTGCTACAATATTTCTGGATTTCCTTTGATGGGAAATACTTCGATCTCTGTTTCATAAATTTCGAGTAACGAGATTAATTTGAAAAGATACATCCAGGGTCGGCATTTGGCTAGCTAAGTGAATCAATTTAAATAAGATATTATTTAATAATTTAACTGTAATTATTCAACTTGCTGCGTGATAAGATAATGTTGCGAGATTTTATTTCAGCATACAAAAGTTACGTTTATACCTGTATTAATATTAAATGAAGGAATGTCCTTGAAAAATTGTAAAAACGTTGTACTTGGTCGTTGTACTTGGTTACATGTATTTCAGAAAGTCCATAAAAATATTCACAATATTCTCTTTTGGGAAATGTCATCTGTAAATAACTCTATTACAGATGTACAATGACTTGAAATGTACGACCTTCAACTCCCCACAAAACATTTCATTTGTGTACATATGTCAATTAATGACATAACATTGAGGTGTTCGGTTTACAATTCAATCGTCATAACATAAGTTACCTTGTCAAGTACAAATGGTAGTCAAAATATTGACTTCTTATTAAAGTTATCGTAAATTATGATGATGATCGATATATTTATTTGATTAAGTATAATTTATTTTGCATATATATGTTGTTGAGTAATTGGCATATACTTTTATTTGATAACTGTATAATTTAGTCTTGACATGTTAACACTCCGAATTTAGATTATTTCGCAAAAAAGGGAAAGCTTTATTTAATTTTAGAATTGACTTGAATCGGCATCTGAACGATATATTTTTATCACAAATTTTCTTATTTTCGAAGTCATCCTAGGATTTTTCTTCTAATATTTATACTTGCTTTTGATTTCAGTATTACAAAACACGGATAAAAATTTGTGTTTATTTGCTGGCCAAGCTGCGTCCAACTGTTCCTTTTTGCTATAGTTCAATTTATTTTTTTGTACTAAAGCTTCTTGGAATTAATTAAAAAAATTGTGACTTGTTTAGTTACTAAGTTACTAAAATATAAATATTACGTCAAGAACTAGAACTACAAATAATGGGAAAATAATGTGAAAATGTTGAATGGTTTGGTTTACTAACAAAATTTACCTGCTTTCAAACCCACATATGCAAGTTTTCGTTTAAAATGTCAACGTTATTTTTAACGCTGCAAACACTTCACCTAATAGCGCATGTTAAATAAGCTTACTGTTTGTTTTTGTTTTATTTAAAGATTGTTTATGACTACGTAAACCACTTAAAATTATATAAATTTTTGCATGATATTTTATTTAAATGGACGGATAAGTGGTGTTTTCCGCTGTATTTTTTATTTTTTTGTGTAGGAGGAGTAACATTGAAATTTCAGTGAAAGTCATCAGGATAATTAAATAAGTGGGTTGCAACTTCTTCAGGCACCTACGCCTTAAATGTTAATGTCAGCCTTATTTGAAGTGGAAATTAATTTCAGATGACGCACGAATTTACCCATCAATTTTTCAAGGCGAACACACGTGGCTAATGTATTTATCAGACCAGAAGTTAACGGAAAGTGGTACTTTTTTCCTTACCGGTTTAGCCGTAACCACGAATACGACGAGACAAGGGACTTACATCGCAAATGTAGCGAACAAGGTAGTTACAGTGATAAGAAAAGTCTGGAATTTAGATCACTGGCTGGAAACTTAAACAGTATGTCACTTTGCATGTCACAGCCAATTTTGCAGCGAGAGAATGACTGGAAGCATAGACGGAAATTACATGGAAAAGTCAGCACTTTGGCACATGAATGTTTACAGAATCCAAGCTAAAAGAACAAAAAGGAAATTGTTTGGATTGTCTTATTTTATTTGCTGTCGCAGATCCGGTGAACCGTCAAGACGACGGACAAGATCAAAATGTGTTTTTGTTTTAGCAATATTCAATTACCGCAATAAGAATTCTTACAATTTCCACAAACATAATGGAATACACTAAAATGAAATATATGGCATTTTGTTATAAATTTTTGTAAGCTATAAAATCCAAGTAACAAACAAGAAGAAATTTAGATAACATATCTAGTTATGCTGATAAGTATGAATTTGGGGCTTATTGATACCATTCACGTTTAGAGTTTGTTAGATGAAAGCTTGTTGAAGCATGAGAGAAAGTCAGCCAAAGTTCTGGGCTTGGAACTTTGAGTGGAAATTTTTCAGCCTCTAACTTTGAAGAATGCCAAGACAAGTTGCCATGCTCAAACGACTGCACAAGGAATTAGCCCATACTGTTGACATGTTTAGGCAAATCTCTGAAAGGAAAAAGAGAAAGTTTTCACTGTGGTTGCACGTATCATTGAAGAATTCAAGGATGTTTCATATATAAGGTGCGTCCAACTACTTCTCGTACATTTTTGAAATTAATTTTTCTTTTAGCCAAATATTTCATGTTCTCTAATCTTATAATATTTGAAAACTACATCATTTTTACTACTTAAATACCACATGCCGGTATTTTAATACACCATTGTATATATTGTTGCGACATCTCAAGAAAATATTACGTATTAATGATTTTCTAAATATTTAAAACCTTGTTTTTCTTATTTATCATTACACAGACAAACAATGAGTAAGTTTGAACATGCTTTGAACTGATTATGTTTTCTGAAACCTTAGCTTTCTAGAATGTGCACAATCATGGTTTTTGGTTCATGAAATATTAACTTTTTTAAATTTTAAATATGATACAAATTTTGACTTTTTTCTAAGAATGAATTTTCGGACATTCATGTTATCAACAGAGTTTAGCCAGCCCTGTATTTTCCTTTATTGAGCATGTGGATAGAATTATGGTACTTATCATAAAGTGCTGAACTCATACGTCCACTTAGGACCAATATTTAGTTT
>JAQFZG010002536.1:0-16217 GCA_034695465.1 Entomobrya nicoleti
TTGGGTATCCCGAGGACCGGATGGAGACTTCAAGATGGGATGGTTGAGCCTACTGAAAACGCCGACGATGGGGGTCCTATCAAGGGTGTATTCGAGTTTCAGGAGAAAAACCAATTTCCAAGTTAACTAATTAATTGCTTATAATTTTTCTGTACAATTAAATTATTTAAATGTTTTTTGATAATTAATAGTTTTATATTTTTTGTGGTTATTTTTTTAATTAATTGTTTGATATTTTTATGGTTATTTTTTTAATTAATTGTTTCTAATTTTTTTCTGTTTTTTTATTGTTATTTTTTTATAACTAATTGTTTATAATTTTCTTTTTAATTTTTATACTTAATTGTTTTATAATATTTATTTATTTATTTTTAAATAAAATTGTAATATTTTTCTATAATTAGTTCTTTATAATTTTTTCTGGTTATTTTTTTGAAATTGTTTTTTTTAATTGTTTATAATTTTCTTTTAAATATTTTTTTATAATTGTTTTGTAAATATTTTTTTTGTAAATAATTTTTCATCGTTAATTTTTTAATATGTATATAATTTTTGTAGTTGTTTTTATAATTATTTTTAGATTTTTTTATATAATTTTTGTTTTATTAATTAATCTGTTGTAGGCATGAAGTTAAATATTTATCCAAAAAATTGTTTATTAGTATTGACCATGTATTGTCCATTATCAGAATGATTGTTAATTAGTGACCAAATTAAATGTTGATTTTAAGAATGTTTTTAGACTTTTCTCTCTTTTTAATTTGAATTCATTTTTGCAGTGAAATAAATAAAAGTTGGTTGAATGACAAGAAGTGAATAAGTTGCATCTATTTAAATTGACCTTTAGTCTGTTCCTTTGTTAAATTAAACTTTAAATAATAAATCTAATTACGACATTTTTTATGAAGGTGAACATTTTCAAAAGAAGATGCTCGACTATTCCATAAATATATTTCCTTTTGATTAGCAAGAGTAGTAAAGCGAGAGCTTATTAATTCCAGTCAAGCTTTCCTCATTTTCACCTGATTCATTTCAGTCCCGCCAAAATGTCACAAAACACTGCGTGGCTTACCCCGTTCCACAATTTCATTTTAATTTGCAATTAGTTCGGATTTTTTTTGGAAGATTAGTGTTGGGAAGTGAGTGAAGCGGTTTATATCTAGTTGATGTGCAGACGAGAGAAGCTCCTCTCTACAAGTCGTGTGAACTGGACAAACTAAATGGCGTATTCAACTGGATGACTAAATGTCGAAAGAATAAAATATTTTCTAAAACGTGACGGGGTGGCGGAGAATGGTGCAAATTTTGTGTCGCATTCCAACAGAAGAAAGCACTGAGAAGAAAGAAAATGGACACTTTTTCGACGAGACTTGCTTTCTTTCTTTTATGAACATTTTTTGTTGGAGCACTCCTCTGGAAACTCGAATTCACTCGAATTTCAAAATAGGTGGAAATTGTGGACTCTGACGAATGATTAGTTGACTTGTCTCCAATCTCACATCCTCTCAACCTTTCATCAATTATCTGGACGACGGAAGGGTGGAGGTAGCGGTAATGATTATGTCGTGTGACGTGACGGAACACCCAACTACCTACTCAACCACAGCTTATCAAAGTGATTTCGGTGAGTGTTCAAGTGCAGCCATAAGACAAGTAAGCAAAAAGGCTACACCTCAAAGTTGGATTGGAAAGCTATCCAAATGTAGGTCTCGTCCCCATGGCAAACCCAATGACAAGATGAGATTTTCCTTGGAAAAGGTGCACTTGTAGAATGAATGGAAGTACTGCTGAGTGGCCAATCAGGGAATGCTGTCGGAGGATGCCAATTCGAGCAAGTCTCTCGTCTCTAATTTAATTTTGTCAATGTAATGTTAAAAAAATTAAATGTTGGCTTAAATACGAACAGAAAACGTATTGTCGTTCACTCACATTGCTTTCGCTTCAGACATGGCTCAATGCACCCCACAATTACAATATCACAAATCTTCATTATCTGTCTATTAATTAATTTACTGAGTAATCAAGTGCAATTGACTATCGTTGGATGGTCGTTGCATGGACACTATTTTGAGGATCATCATCGACTTCTCAACAAGATCAGCTAAAAGTTCAAATAGGCAAGCATATTTCACACTCATTGCTTCGTTTATGACGACAATGCATGTTACATTACATGTGTACATAATATGTGCGAAGGCTGTGTAAAGTGTGTGTAGTAAATTGTGATTGAAGATTGGACGAAGGCTGTCTGAGTTGGAAACGATGTGCATTTTTATGAAGCAAGATTGAGCATCACTCGCTCCACAAATTTACTCTCTTTCCAAATTAGTTGTAGACACTTTGAAGAGTGGATTGATTTGAAGAACAACTGCTTGAAAAATGTATTCTAAGGAGTAAAAAAATACTATGATATGCATGTACAGTAATCTATAATGAAATAAGTTTGACCCAAACGCAGCATATGTAAATGTAGCCAATTAAAGAATGAATGCCCTGATTATTAGGATTCTCAGAATCCTATTGAAAATGCAATGCACGTATAGTGTATGTTGGTTCCGTATTATATGCTTTATATTACAATTATTTTATGCACTTATGATTGCCATTTACTTAACACGTAAAATCTTCTCAAAAGGCACGTATTTAAAAAAACGGTTTTTCACCAGTGATCGATTTCTAAAAAAAACATGATGATGATGATTAGGTGAGCTCTAACCGACTGACCTTGTCGCGTGGGTAGGGTATTAAAGATGATGTGAGTCTACTTACTAGAGATTCGTAAAGGTTAGTTAGTTAGGTTATTTTGTTGAGCTCATTAAATTATTCATTAGCTTGCAGTCTGTTCGAATGAAGAGTTGGTTTGTGTGAAGAAGTCCGACGAATTAGAATGAAAGAACTGCTGATACACAAGTCAACTGCCTTTTTGATGTTTTAGGTCATTTTGTAAAAATGCATCTCCTTTTCCCATTTCATTCAAAAATTAGTTTGGTTTTTATTGAAGTTTTTAAATTAAAAAGGTGCGTTGAGCACTTCTCGTCTTCTCTTCACACTGCGCACTTGGGCAGCCCCTCCAATTGACGTAATAAGTATCTGCCAAAAATGTGAGATGAATTGGTGTGGAGGAAAGGTATTTCACATTAGCTATCCGGGGTAATGAGCCATTAGAATTCCGTTTGTTACAATGATAATGAAAAAGGATAATGATTCATAAACATCTACGTTTTACGTACGACTGTATGGTGAACTAGTCAAGCAAGCGGTGGAAGTGACGTTAAAATCTGTCCCGTAATTACAACCAGGCTTAAATTGTAAAAATGAGTAGAGTTTACGTGCTTGGTAAATGAGATGGATAAGGACGAGAGATGAAAGCATTCTGCTCTCGTTTAACTCTGTCTTTTCTTCTCTGACGTGAGTGAGTAGATGGTAGAGCTCGAGCGGAAACAAAATTGTTGCTGAGTAATTTGTAATCATTTTATTTTTCAAAGCTGGAATGAATGATAAGTTGTAGTAAATCGCTGATGATTACAGAAGGAAAAACTGAAAACGTGGTCACTGCTACTTCAGCCACTCGGTTTCTGTTTTGCAATTGATTAGAGCTTTTAATGTCAATGTCGAAATACAGACCCGCATACAGCCAATTTAAGTAAGGCGTATAAATTTACGTGTCAAGTTTTCTGAGCAGTTAGTTTAGGGGAAAGCAACTCTGGAGCAGTCCGGAAATATTAATAATTTTGAAACACAAGTAGGTATGCTAATTGTAATTTATGTCAAGTACATGGGTCTAGGCCCGTTGCTAACGTGTAAATTTTGATAATTTGCAATGCAACTTGCCACTGTCAATGTTAGCAAATGGGATGGATGTTGGCAAGTTGGATTATTAGCAAAATTAACATGTTAGCAACGCAACGGGCCTGTGACGGGCCTGGGTATGGATTCTCCAGCCAACTTTGATTGTAATTTATAAGCAGCCGTCGTACTCCCAATTTTTTTAATCTTTCAGAAATGTCAAAATAAATGATGTGAAAATATTCTAATTGTGTTTGTGTTGTGAAATGTAAATGCGTGTTCTATGATGCTATGCTGCTAATTTGTATCCAGAATAAAAAATATCTATATTTGTGCAACATCATGATATCCACTACTATCCAGCTATCCACTAATATGGAAAACGAAAGGTGGGTAGACATATTAAATATTTTATAAATATATACACTAATTGTTTATTCGGAATTTCATAAAAAGTAGTTAAAATTAAAGGTAATGTCAATTCATTTTGTCTATTTCTCTAAAATTAGCACTAAAAGTAACGAAACGAAAACTAATTGCTATAATAAATGGTTAGATACGAACGACTTGGAATACATAACTTCACAAAAATACAAAGGCGAATAAAGAACACATTTTACACAAATGGTTGGATGGATGGATTAATGATGAAGGTTAATTTGTTGAGGTCGGTAGTTGTCAAAAGGATGAGAAGGCCTTCTCAAATGGCATTCTTTGACTTCCGTTTTTTGCAGATACTTTTGTGGCGAGAGAGATTGGAGCTGGTTGCATGCTCCTTGCCACACTTTTGACAAATGTACGCATTTTCGCCCAAATGCATGCTCCGAAAGTGGTCCTCCAACACTGATTTACGACCGAAGGTTTTAGCACAGACAGTGCACTTGTGGGGCTTCTCTCCAGTATGCGCACGAACATGCTGACGAAGACAACGGGAAGTCACGAACTTTTTGGCACAGAGTGGACACTTGAATGTCTTTTGTCCACTGTGACGTTGCTTGTGCTCATTTAAATGCGATTTCCGGTTGAATGATTTGTGACACAAGTCACACTGGAATTTCCTTTCATTCAAGTGCACCTGCTCATGGCTGCTGAGATGATTCCTTCTTCGAAATGACTTGTTGCACTTTGAGCAGGAGTACGGACGCGCATCAGAGTGGCTTTTTGAATGACGTTGAAGTGCTGCTGATGTGGGGAAAGTCTTGCGACAAGTTGTGCACCGGAAAGGTCTCTCGCCAGTGTGAACTCTCATGTGAGCTCCTAGGTAGTCAACTCGGCTGAAAGACTTTTCACAGAGGTTGCATTGGTGAGGTCGTAAGCGATAGGGGAAAGTGATGATGTGTCGCTTGAGGCTGCCCTTCCGGTTGGTTTTGTAGCTGCACTGGGTACACTGAAACCTTTTCTCCTCAGAGTGGACTCTCCTTGCTGCCCTTCGTGTTGAATTCCTGTGTGCACACCCAACAGTGAAACGGCTTTTCCCCAGTATGACGCAGCAGATGAGTGGCTAGGTCACGAGGTGTTTCCCCACAAAACACGCATTTCCATTTCTCTTCAGACCTACAAGATAATAAATAGCACAATTTAGTAAATATTTGCACTTATTTTTAAATAACATTGAACACAAATACAACACTTATTTTTGCATGATTAAAAGAAACTTACATTTCAACAATTTATGAAAGCACTGCTTCCTTCTCACTCACCAACAGCTTTAAAGTTGAAAGTGCTCTTCTCACAAAATCACAACTAAAACTTTGATTTTTCTAAGCATAAATAAATTGGATTATAATAAATTTTAATGTTGTGGCCACTTTGAGCAAAGCTAAGTTTAGTGGAAATAGAAGAATATCCTGATTACAAAAGTTACAGATCAACTAAAGAACACAAAAAAAATTAAGTGTATTTGACGAGATATCAGAAGTGCACGTGGCCTTCTCACAACCAAAAGCGTACTAAAATCAAAAATAGCCACAATCACAAATCCCAATTACATCTACACCATTCCAATATGTCTCAGCCAACTCACAAAAAGCCAAAAAAAAAGTTCAAGATAAGAAGAGTGGCTTCCTCGATTTTTTGTTACACAAACTGACAAAATAGACCCCTCCGACCAATTTGAATATTTTGATGCCTTAAAAAGGACTTAAGTTGATGTAAAATATGCAAATGACTGCAATGCATTAGCGAAAAGATAAGAAGACACACGCTCATAATTTTATCGTACTCACTTATATTACCTATATCTGTTTTCTCCAATCCACAGTAACTCAATAAGTGTACCTGTGCTCCACTTGTATTCATTGTCCATAGCTGACATTGGACTAAAAATGGTGAATGCCAAGTTAGCATTGCTAACAAGCTTTGATGAAGGCTCTCCTTCAAATCCCAAAAGGTAGCACATCATCCAGTCTCGACTACACAGCCATGCATGCCTTCCAAAGTATAACAATTCCTTTTTACATGCACTTCAATGAAAGATGCACATTTAGAAAAGTTCTACTTTGTGTTTGTCTCACATCACAAAAATATCACCACATCCAAAGAGCAAACTTATTGGCATGCTTCATGCACTCTTCCACAAAGCATGCTATCAACTTGCTCAAAATTAAACGCTTCTTCAAAATAAAAGTAATTATCTTCTTCGCTAACTCCAATTACTCCAAATAAAATCACTCTTTTTCTCTTCTCGATTTCTTGGGCAAGAAATATTACACAAGATATGTGCACATCCTTCTGCTGAAATGAAAGAAAAATGTGTTGAGAGAAGCGGAGATTCTTAAATCCATTCTCAGTTGACATTCGTCAGAAAAATTAGATTGTAGGTGGCGATGCAATTTAAGTGCTAAAATGCTACTTTATAAGAGGACTTGAAGATAAAAGGATACAAGTTTGTCTGTCTGTCTGATGTCTGTCTGAGCTCTCTCTTAGAAAACGCCTCAACCGATTGAGATGCAACTTGGGATACTAATTCATCTGCTCAATGCAATTGGTTTGCTTGATGATTTGTTGACTGGTTGAGGTGGGTAGTCGTATAACGGCAGCTAAAACAATGCGAAATGTGAACGCATGCTCAGGTGGCATTCTTTGCCTTTCCTTTTTTGGAAACGGGGTTCAACTGGGCCAAGCCTCCGTTTCTATTATTTGTAAGTCTTAATTAAAACAAAAAGGACATGCATCATAGACTTAATTCGGTACATTACATACTTTTTTGTTCGATTTTCAGGGGGAAATTGACATAGAGGAACTCGCTCCTATATCATTTGATCGTGAGGATACCAACAGCCCAAATCTCAATGCTTATATCAGACCGTCCGGTCGATTACCAAGAGATTTCTTTCAGGGATCCAATGTTAACTACCGTCGTTGAAAAGGTAAGGCTGACGTGGAATAAAAAATAATACCTGATGACGGACATTCACCAGGTGTATTCGCAAAGGGATTGTGTTGGAGCGGCGTATAATTTTGTTGACACAAAATGGTCGTCACTTTCAACAAATGAAATAATGGATTGTTGCACTTACATTCGCAATGTGAAGAACCTTCTCGCAAGAAAATTCAGACTTCAAGATGATCAATATTCAAGGCAAATGTACCTGTCATATATGACAGATGCCGGACGAGAACTTCAAAATCAATTCAATGGTAACGGCACCATAGAGTATTTGGGCGCTTTGCAAACTGATGAAGACAATCTAAGTTCACAAGTTCACTATTACAGAACATTCCAGTAAAATATATGTATATCTTAATTTATCTTAATCTTGTCTTAAAATTATCATTTCTCTGCTCTGAAGGCCATGAATTAAATAATTCCAGGCAGTAGATATTTTTATAGTAGTATGAAAATAAGCAACATTGACTAAGTTCAAATCATACCAGAGCTTGTGAGCGAATATCATCACCATCATGAGCCATCAAAAAGTTGTAGGTTGGTTTTATTCGCTAAAGAGCATGGAATTGTGAGAGAGTCAGGACAGAAAATGACCATGTGGTTTCATGTGTTGAAAATTGACTCTATTTATCGAAATCTGTTTAAATTTAGGTGAGATGAAATCAATGAACTATGTACATGGGGGTTTTCGGTAGCCAGGATTTCGAAAAATATTATTTTGACCCCGTGACCTTATCTGACCCCGAAGGGCCGATGAAATGTTAGAAATCAGCTTCTTGTTGTTGAATTTTTCACATTTAAAGGTTCATTACTGTCGTTTGGTCATTTAACATGCAATAAAAACTATTGACCCTAAATATTGGGGCAAAATGACAAAAGTTTCGAAAAAGAAAGTGTGAGATGAAATAAATTAAATATGTACATAAAGGTTTTCGGTAGCAAGGATTTCGAAAAAGTATTATTTTTATCCTGTAACCTCATCTGACCTAACCTCAATTTCAGCTTCAATGTCTGGCACTGTTCCACATCCTTATGTAATAACGGCTGCTGCTACAAACAAACCGTGGGACCTTGATTTCGCACTGCTTAGGTGATATAGAATTGACATTATCATGTCACAATTAAGCAACAGATATTATGATTTAATTTTTTTTCATGTAGGCGATTTGAACTCAAGTTTTACATTCAATTGCCAAAGCCAAGAGAAAGGTATGGTATAATGCGAAACATCATTTTTGCCGCAACTTCAAAGACGTTAAATGAGCACCCACGGCTGGATTTAAATTCAACCGAAATTATCAAACTAGCAGAAGGGTAAATTGATCAGATTTTTGGCATTTCACAAAAAATAATAGATAAGTATAAAAAAAAAATTGTAGTTTAACAGGGTCAGATTTATTGACTGCAATCCTAAATGCCGTCGAAAGAGTAACATTGATAACGTTTGAAGGCGTCACCCTTAGCGATGATGAATATAAATTACAAAGAAAGGAAATAGGTAGAATATTTAATGAATCCAACTATGCACAAATATATAAAAATTGAAACTCTAAAATCGTAATTCATATCCCGATGTAGAAGAAACGAAGACCCCTATAAGATTTACCGCGGGATTCTTGAATCAAGAAATCCTTATTAAGGGAATCAAAGGAGTTCCACCTTCATACAACTTTGATGAGCTAGAGAGACTGAACGATTTTGCGAGATATGCTATCTTAGAAAGTATTCTTGTTTTGCAATAATGATACAACAATTTAATACCACTTAATAATTAATTTAACTTTTTAGGAAAGCAGCAGGAAATCCCAGTCCTGCGATCTGAACCTTTTAAGTTTACTTTGCTGTTGTATCCGATGTTAACGATTTAAAAAAGCAGGCGAGATTCTACATTCAACATCCTACAAGCATCAGTAATTTGAATGATTTAAAATGTACCGATTGCATGAACTTACATTGCGAAATTAATTTCCAAAAGTGTATGTATATTTTAATTTAAACAAAATCAATAGAAATCTTATGCTTAGACAATTAATATCAAATGACTGTTTATGAAAGTCAAGATTTTCAAAAGCTAATGGACTAAAGCTAAAAGATAAATTAATGGACTAATTTTAATATAAATGACAGTTTAAAATATGCCTGAATTAAAGTATCCTTATAATCTCAAATTTATGTCATCATGATGTAGAATTGTGATAAATGCAATTTAAGAAACATTTCTGTCTCAACTACACAATCCTCTCTCTTCATAATCTGATAAAACATTGGAAAACTCAGATAAAACAAATAGTAACTATAGTAGATATTCTGCTCATAGTAGATGTTCATAAGTTCTAGTGGACAAGATCATTATAAATACTTATAATGCATATGTCCCCTTAATATATGAATAACTAATAGATTTGATATAGTTCAGCAGGATATGCAACCTTGTTCATGTTAAGCCATCTTAAAATTGTAAACTGCAAACAAATCATGCATTTAGTATAAACATATTATGCCTGCTATTTTTACCAACTTATTTTTCTTGACAAAAACGTTGCTCCACGACAACTTCCACTTTTCGTCAAGAAATTAATCAAGACCTAATTTTATATTTGATAAGTACCATTTCACTCTATTCTAGTTTTCATTAACGTATTCTTACATAAACTTGAAATTCAGAAAATTTACAAAATGGATTATGTGTGGAATAATTTTTTTATTGGCAAAGAGCTATGGCTAAGGATCTGACGAACAATGTTACACACATATCGTAAGTATATAACTTATTTACCAAATTAACCACCAACCCAACTAATTGTTTCGAATGCATTAATACTCCATACCAAAGTGATATAAATCAATCCTATTTACAACTTATAATAATGTATGCCATTCCCTATCGCAAAGTCGCAGTACCGGTTCCAGCAATAATATCTTCAATGTTCCTAGGCGGTAGAATGTTAACTAACCTGGACCAATTATTTCTTTTCCTGGAATCCTTTCCAGAAACTTTTTGGGCAAGTTGCCGCAGCGTCATACTGTATGTACACAAAACAATTCTATTGGATGTTGGCTATATTTATAGGCCTGTTATTTTACTAATAACTTTACGTTTTGGTTTTATCAGCTGGATAATTGTGCAATCCATATTACACATATTAAGACGGAACATCAATGCATGTTGGGAAGTATGATAAGGTTGACTAGAAAGGTGTGAAAAGTAGAAGGGCTAAATTAGTTAAATTTAGATTAGTACAAGATACATTCATGTTTCCCCATACACATTATTATTGGGTTAAGACCCATATCCTTAACCATATTCTAGGTCACTCTTACTTTTAAGGATAAATATATCTTTGTCGGCACATTCCTTCAGAATGTGCTCACTTGTATGTAAGTACACGTATGTGTACATGATTCATTTAGCACGCATTCCTTTACAATGCGTGCATACATTGTACATAATATGATGATGATGAAATGATTACTGATTTTAGTTATTTGTTAATAATTCGAGAGTAACTTCTTTCCTGTCAACCAAACTATGATGACGTCTTCCCCTGCACTTAATTATTATTACATTGCATAAAATCATAGTTCTTTACATGGTAGCAGAGTTTTTTGTGAAGTTTAACTAGAATTTTAAGACGATGTCAAAGATATTTTTTTCTACGTTTTGTGAGAGATATTCCGTCGTTTTCGTGAATTTAAAAAAACAATTTTTGTGTGTGCATAGGGGCAAAGCAATTTTCGCCAAAACAGTGAACTATTTCCATTTTTGGGTCAATTTTTGTGCAATTTTGTATTGTACGTGTTCCAGAATTGATAGGTTCGTGAACTCTGTGGTGATTACTCGAAATCAAAGACACTCACGTCTTGTGGATTGAGCAACGACAAAGCAACGTTGGAAATCTAGGGAATTTTTATTTTATTCTGCAGGCGCAAGGCCTATGGGGAGTTGTTGACGGTTCTTTAACCAGACATGCCATGGATGCTACTAATCAAGGGGAGTGGGATATATTGAACGCTAAAGCCAAGGGTCAACAGTACCAAACGTTGGAACCAGACGATGTTTTTCAGGTAGCTGATAAACAGATTGCAAAAGAAGTTTTTGATCAATTAAAAACGTTCTATTCAGCAACATCTGAATTTATGAAAGTGGTAACTTTGGGATCATATCATTTCTTTAAACTCCTCCCGGACGAATATCCCACAGCAGCATTTATCAGGCTTACAACAATCACGCGGTCGCTGACGGCATTGAGTCATACCATTTCCGACAAGGATTTCATCGCCAACTTTTTGTCTGTACTGCCATACGACAAGTACAGTTCATTTCTTGAAGTTCGGGAGTCAGTGGAGGAATCCATAAAGGTACAGAAAATAACAATTTTACTCGTATACTATGGTGGCAGGCGTAAACCATTCCACAATGGCGGAGGAAACGGCCAACACTCCAGCCATTATGGCGGTCACCAACAGCAACAGGGCAACAGAAATGGCAAGCCTGCTGGGAGAAAAGGCTTACAGAATTCCTGGAAAGCATCAACTTTAAAGCCCGTTTCCAAGATCCATCAATTTTTATCCAGATTGGAAAGGCAACGACGTACATTATTGTCTACGTCGATGATTTACTTTTGGTGTCATCATGTGCACGTACTCGCTACAAAATGCATACTCGGTATCGTATGAATGAGTGTAAGCCTGCCAGTGTGCCAATTCAGCAAGGGACAGATTATTCTGACGTGGATAAAACAGATCACTCAATTCTGTTCAGACAAGCAAGAGAATCATTATTATTCATCGCACGCACGTGCCGTCCTGACTTGTCACATTCCGTTGCAAAACTGGCACAACATTGTAATGCCTATAACCTTCTTACTTGGGATATTATGCGTAGAGTATTTTGCTATTTTCAAGGCACACAGAATGTTGGCCTCGTAATCAATGCAAAGGGAAAATTGATTAAAATCCTCGGATATTGTGATGCTGATTATGCAACTGAAAACAAGGAAATCTATGTCTGGCATTGCATTTTTCATTAGAGATACTCTTATCATTTGGCAAGTAAAGAAGCAAGACGAGATAGATAAATACTGGCTAGCAAACATTTTCAAACAAACAGCGAGTTTGAAAATCCCCAGACTAGAAATTTCCGCAAAGATTTTATCTTTTGAATCTAATTAATCTCGAAAATTTTATAGCGGGTAATTGTAATTCTGCTAAGGGTAATTGTACGAAGTAGTCGCATTCTATCAACGTGCATTTTAATTTTACTTAATTTTAAAAGCACTTGACTTCGTAGACAAAATCTGTAATTTTCTGAGGATCTCATGCTTGCCTAAGTAGTACGACGAGAATTTTCTACTTTGCCAGTAGCTAACTGCTCGTTGATATTCTAACATAACCAATTGTCCAACATCATAATTAACAGTTTTATGTTGTTTGTCTATACGATTTTTATTTCGTTCTTGTTCTTTTGCCAAAAATTTGCGGACATTCTGACGTATTTTATCATCTGGTTTCGACTTATGTTGCGTTACAAGCCCAGGGTTGAGACATTAGCCCAATTGCATACACCATTTTTATTTTGGTTTGGTTTGGTTAATCAATTCGCCCCAGCCCATATAAAGGGCTGTGCGAATCCATACGTAAGAAACTTGTGTTGTTTGGTGAAAGTACGTTCGGTGTGTACCGAGTATGTATGCGGCCCTGGAATTTTATATATGCCACTCAATACGGTACCACCAGGCAACGAAGCACTATTATTCAGGGATCGTTTAATAGTTTGTTCTTCTGCAGCTGTACCCGTACCACTAGCAGCTATTACTTCTTCTTCCTCTACAGGTATATATTCCTCGACTGGTTCGACTCGCGCTTTCTTGTTAGCTTGTTCATCTTCTTCCGACCCTTCTTACGAGGCATTGCTGGAAGAAAAGTATCATGCTTTCTTGAAAGCCTGGGAAAGTGTAGACGAACATGAGCAGACGTTGCAAAATCTCGAGGCAAGACTCCGCAAGGAATAATTTGAGGAAAAAATGCTAGCTGGTGGCAAAGATGACATAGTACCACCCACCAAGGCATTTGTAGGAACAAGTAAAGGAAGAAAATTTGGCGGTGGGAGAGGAAAAGCTTCAGGTTTGAGAAACGTGACAAGAGTGATATATAAGAAATAAAGAAAACTTCAAAACGTCACAAATGCAATCAAATTGGTCCCTGGAAGCGGGAATGTCCAGATACGGATTATGACTCGGAAAGTGAGCACAGATCAAATCGGTCCTTTCATTTTAATCGTGGTCATAAGAGAAGAGATGAAAAAGCTACTTTTTCAAGAGCATTCATGGGTCGTATTTCTCAGAATGAAACAAAAAAGTGGATAATTGATGGTGGTGCTGAAGAGCACATGTGTGGTGACTTTTCATGGTTCACCATTTTCCGTGAATTCGAAGTACCTTTAGAAATTGGTAAACTCAAGGATGATACTGTTGCTATCGGAAGAGGGTAATTCACAGTGGAAGTTTATTGAGACCAGCTATGGCATTTCGTACGTAACTACCCGTATTATGATGGCAAAGTCGATCATAAAAAAGCAAACCGTGAGTTCAAGCAAGGGAAAATCTTTGCACCTATGCAATTCTTGGATTACTTCAACTTTTCATTACCCTGTACTGATGACATTCCAATCATGCTTGCGCAAGCTGGAAAGTGTCAAATGAATAGTGAAAAAGATCGGCTGATCCTTACCTTCAACCAGCCTAAAATAAATAAGACGATGCAGTTACTGGAAGCAGAATCATTTAAGCTGATGCTTGTTAAAGGCAATAAAACATTACGGTCAGTTACATGGGTCCACAAAATGTCATCTACTCTTCAGAAGACTGCGGCTGCAACAGAGACATAAGTGTTCCCGAGGGTTCTAAAGACTTTGGCATCCCACACTGTGAAGATAAGCGTATGGACTGACTGTATGGCCTTTGTGCAAGTGAAACCATTACATGGCAGCTACCATATTTATGGCTCCTGAAGTACCATCAAAATTTCAGGAAAAATTCTGGAACGACCAAAGGTGTTCGTGGTACAGTACACCTAGAAATTTCTTTGTACTTTTGGTAAAATTTGTAATTTGTAATTTTGTCAAGCAGCTTACCATATTTTTGGATCACTGAAATGCAAATAAGATAATCTCTAGCTATTCTTGTCCTCAATGTGGGCCACAGAAACACTCATCCAAGTGTTAAAGTAAATCATGGGGTTGGTCATCCCCACCACACAATATTCGTAATAGTACACCACTTTGTGGATCATGTTATTCAAGTTATCCATCGTCCAAACACCCGGGTAATCCCGATCAACAAACAACGTTCCAGGAACATCCGAGGCGTAGTCTCCCTACAAAACTCGGTTCTCTACCTTTCCTTCGTTTGCTGTGGACGTAAGTCGATTCCAGAATAACTTAACAATCTGTTGAGGACTCCATGATTGGAATCTGAAAACAAAGACAATGGTACTTGGTTTTTATTCGCTAATTAAAGCTAGTTATCATCATAGTTTTTTATCGTAAACTTACTCCTTTGGACGCTTCCAATCAATACCCAATTTGAACCTAATGTTTTTCATCTTTTGATGATGAAGTGAAGCCACGAATTACATTGTCTTCTTCCTTTGGTTTAACGGGATCCACCTTCGTGCGGCTAAAAAAATTGAATACCTCCTTGATTTCTCCCACAAATTGTTGATTACTTGGGTTGATATAAAGTTTCCTTCAATGTTTACGGTCCAAAGTCAGGGGGTTGTAAGACTTAGGAGGCACAAAAAGAATTGGCCCGGTTTTACTATTACTATTATAGCTTTTAAGTTAAGATGGGCACTCGACATTAATGTGTCTCATTTTCAAAACATAAAAACTGTGATGGTTAGGAGTGAGTCGTTTTTGGTTTTTGGAATCCATGGACATTGTGACGTTATCCCGTTTTGACGCATAATTGCTGTAATCGAAGCCATCCGTGCAAGAGTCAGCCTCTTTACCTCTAGGTTTTTACGCCATCTAAAGTATTCTACTGCGTTATGTTTTTATGCATGAGCCCTGCTTCTCTTACTGAAAGTAAAGGTGATCGCTATTAGTGGCTTGAAACCAGACTTGAAAAATGCAGGTGTTTATGCATGAGCCCTGTGTTATGTATATATGCGTGAGCCCTGCTTCTCTTCCTGAAAGAAAGTGTGATTGCTACTAGTGGCTTCAAACCAGACTTCAAAAATGCATGAATTTATGCATGAGCCTTGCTTCTGTTACTGAAAGTAAAGCTGAGCTGTAAAGTACATATGATGGCAATGTGTGACAATGTGAATAAAAAATAAGTTGCATAAAATCAAGTTTAAAAGTTTGAAGTCTGGTGCCAAGCCACTAGTTCAGATCATATGCTCTTTTTACTAAGTTTAATGCAAATAGGTACTTCAGGTCAAGTTGAATGCTGATGGCCATCCGGCGCAAAGTGATAAACACTATATGCATCATTTTATAAGTTCCGTTCCAAGCCACTAGTTCAGATCATACGCTTTTTTTACTAGGTTGAATGCAAATGGGTACTTAAGGTCAAGTTGAATGCGGATGGCCATCCGACGCAGGAACTGACTTGACTTGGACAAGAGTTCAGCTGAGCTAGGTTGAGTATGGTCTGGAGGAACCACAATCCTCTGATATTGTCGCCGAAGGGTGCCGCATCTTCACGAGCGTCCTCTACTAATTTGTCTTTGGAAAACTTAAATGATAATTTCCGTAGAGCTGATAGCTTAAAGTTTGGAAAATTGACAGGTAAAGTACCGCCGTTTCGTGGGTAGGATATCTCAAGCCATATTATATGTAACCCCATCTGTGTCAAACAATCTAACAAACTGGCGTGGTATTCTTCCCAGAAGAACGTGGCTTCGAGTTTCAGACTAAATGGCATTGCAGTTGGCAAAATATCGTCATAATCTGTGAACCTTGTTACCGTTTATATTTTGCCTTGGGTAGGAACCTCTTGGTTTGGGAAGCTGTTGATTGAGGAAAAGTTTGTAAATG
>JAQFZG010002537.1:0-16213 GCA_034695465.1 Entomobrya nicoleti
AAGCCTCTTGCTCTAGATATTCAGTTTTATCTGTAGGGCTATAGAATATATGTAACTTCATGTATAGATAATACCCTTACCATTGTTTTTTCGTCGACAGCAGTATTGATTATTTAAAGATAGACAGTTTAATTTTATCCGAATTGCCTTGTCCAGAAATTCTCATTTATTTTCCCTTCCATGTCAATGTGTTTCCTGCTTGGGTATATGTAATGGTTTTTAGCAAGTTTCATTTGTGTCATTGTAAAAAAAATTTAGCTACCGGGAAAATGTTCCACAATTATCAATACCCCATTTCTCTTTTGTTCAAAGATTTTGAATACGATATGCTATGGTATACAAATACCATATATACAAAAATAGAACGTAAAATACCCGATTTTGCACTGAAGGAGACTTCAATAAACTATTATACCATGTTAGTGGGCAACGGGGCTAATTAAAATTTCATCTCTGGGTATGTCAATTTTGATAGTATTTATCAGGAATCGTCGGTTATTTCTAAAAAGAACTCTTGTTAGTAGTCGTCGTTGTTGTTAATAACTAAAATCGTTCTTCCATTAAATTTATTTTCATTTAAAACAATGTGCCTAGGTTTCGCTCATGCGACTTTGTATTCTATTCATGAAGGAAATGATAACTGAAGCTTATAAACGAATACCTTAGTCACCTATACATACGTACATAAGCGTGCACAGTGTTTTGCTGATTGGATGGTGAATATAAGCAGTTTAGTTTGACTAGAGTGTGAATCAACATTTTTATAGTCCAATTGAATGAGAACTGCGTAAAAAAACTTAACGCTTTCTCTCTCGCATGTTCAGAGAAACGTTGAAACTCGATAGGATTGTCATTGATGTGATAATACTGAAAAAAAGTATTTTGCAAAACAATGAACTCGAACTGGCTACTTTTCTTCTCTGTATGATAGCGATGGTAATACTTCCAAAAAAGGCGTTGGCTCATGGTACGCAGTTTATGGATGTTGTTGGCTTAACGGTTCATGTTCTGATTCTGATGTATATGTATATCAGGTTTGAATAAGTGATGAGATGTTTTCGGTGGTCTCGTTGGAATAGGAAACTAGCTTGAGTTGTTTTGTGGTGACATGAAGGAAGATAGAGAAATGAACACGTTGTCGCTAACCATCCAACTATCTAACCAACGAACCATGAAAAATGAATATTTTCAATTGATTGCATTACTTTGGAAAACGGGAAAATGGATCTACTGGTTTCGTTGTAAAAAAAGTCGTATAAAAAGTATAATCATCAAAAATAAAAACCCAGTCAAACTATTCCACCGATAAGGTTTACAGCTGTACTTGAACGGGAAATGAGTGGAATGTGGAGAAAGTGAGTTGCTTGTGGTGGTATGCACTTTTTATATTCGTTTATATATTTATATTCGCGGCGTGAAATTCGATTGTCTCTTGACAGCAGGAGAAAGTAGAGTCCCTTTTTGTCGCCAGTATTACACACAGTACAATGTATTATGAATACAAGTTTTGGCACAAGTGGTGCTTGCTGCGTTTCTTGTTTTTTCTGTTCTCTTGATCATATGCACTTTGTACAGTGTTGTTGGTTTTATGAAGTGACAGAATTTTTGTTGCATGCATCCATATTTTAATGCCGAAACCACGCTGTATGATATCCATTCCTATTCTTTTGAATTTTGTGTGCATTTGTGTGGAGCGAAGGCAAATATGTCACATGAGTATGACGTGAAATGTAATTCCTCCTGTTGTTTCTCCCGTGTATTATGGCGAGGAAAAATAAGGAAAGTTGTAGTTGGCTCGTTTGTTCCTTCGTTAGAGCTCATTTGCATCCCATCAGTCAGCAGTATTACAATTGCTCACCCCTGGGGTAACCAACCTCTGGTGTGATGATGAATGCATTAAGCAATCTGCATTTGAAATGACTTTAATATATACATACTTAACAACAAGTTATACGCATATGAAACTACGACGATCGTAAGGAAAGTATACTTTCACAATTTGTCGTCGAATAACGCTGTAGTAATATGGGTGTTAATACTTTCTTTTAGGACTGTAAATTATTTAAATGAGAAGAAAATATAATCATACACATGCTATGCGTTTGCAAATGATGACGCAGAACTTGTCGATAAATATGGCGGTGAATATATTTCCACAAGAGAAAAGTATGAAGATAACAGCATGATGTCTGTTACCCTGTACCAAAGTTTATGTCATGCATTCTTGCGCACGAGATGTAAAATAGTTGCAAACTAAAAGTATGTAGGCATTTATTGTATTATCTTATTTTATATGCAGCACAGGGTCTGATTTTACTTCAAACACGGGAAAAAATCAACCCTTGACAATGTGAACAATAATAAAATATGGATGTTATCCAGTGAATAATATATTATGACCATGAATGCTTTCTTTCAAGGTGTCACTAAATCAAAACTGAAAGTTGTATGAGTAGATTTAGTAATTGTGTATCTATATTTAGATAGCTAAAGAAATTTAAAATGCTGGTCGTCATTCGACATTGAGAATTCGTAATCGACATGCGCATCATTCTGCACTACTGATTCCAAGGAGTTTTGCAATATTGAAAAAATGACGTTACAAAAATCTCAAACTGAACGCATGAAATATATTTTGATTCTGCAGACTTCCTATATTTCCACTTTTACGCACATTGTAAATTTAATGCATTTAATAATTTGAGCTAACATTTTTAAAGTTCGCCCACATGAAATAGAAGCTCATAGGGCAAACATTATTATTCCCCTGATAAATTAGATAAAATCACTCGGGTTTAAAAAGAATAATAATTGCTCATACACATATACATGTTTGCTGGGAACAAGGCGATACTTCATCTAACCACTTGAGAATTTTCTGAAGCAAAAATTCAATTTTCGAGATTAGCTGTTGGATTGGATTGTGTATACTGTAAAGTATTCTACTGTACAATTCTCTCATGGTAGGTGTGTACACACTGTAGTAAAACTCGATCTCGATGATAATGTTTAACTTATCCATTCAACCGTTTATTTGTTTCTGGAAAGGCCTTGAATAAAGGTTTTATCCACTAGAAAAGAAAGACGGATTGCAGAGTAGTTATATGATAAGGGAAGCTTCTAAGGGTTAAGGTGAGGAAACGATGTGGTAAGGGTGACAAACTTATGTAGTGTAGAAAGGTGCTTATTTGTTTCGCCAAGATCAAAAACTGGTATACAATAAATTGATATTGCTGCGATCACATCACGGGGTCAACTTTTTAGAGTGGAATCTTCTCCGAAAGGAGTGCAGTTCACATTCTCCATTTTATTTGACGTTCATCATCATAGAATCCTGTTAAGAGCTCTGCGTGCTTTCTCATTAAAATAACCATCATTTCTTGATCCTGACTCTTGGTATCAGTTTATTGAATCATTTCTTAGACAAAGAGTATAAAACCAGGAACTGCTCTTACAGTCGACAAACAAGTATTAAGAACAATGTCTGGCACTTAAAATACTGCATAAAAAGATACACGCATATTCTAAACAAAGGTATAAGCAATACGGCAATCAAAAAGCACTCTGAGTACCCCTCAATATTTGCTTTAGATTTTGACTCCATTTAGGATGATGATTCACTGGTTGGTTAAAACAATGATGGATGATGAATGTATGCAAGTAATGTGTGTACGTCTCAAGTACATAATAATACATCGTTGTGCATTATGATTAAATAAATTTTATTTGGACAAAAGTGATGTGATCATGATGATTTTGATAACGATGGTATATTTGATGTGCGTGTAGTTTTATACTTCATGTCATTCATAATGGATTTATACAGTTTTCCCCATTTATACACACTCTCTCACTACACTTGGTTGGCTGTACTTTCCCGTGTTGGTTTGGGTAGATAGTTAAAACGTAAAGAAATGATAAGTTGGGACATGAAGGCGTGGAGTGGCACTCGTCTCATGCTGAGAAGCACTTCATCAAGCAGAGAAAATATAATTTGAATTTTTTTCCATAATCATCATCATCATCCACACACAACATAGCAACATGAGTGATCATGAGCATTACTCTTGTTGTGTGCATACGTACTTCTCTTTTCAGTAAAGATCGTACATCAACTCTACCACCAAGGAAGGAAAGAAAATAAGAAGGGTTACGTAACAAGCTTCACTCATGGCATAGCCAAGCAGTCTATACTTATTAGAGTTCTCTTATTGTTAATATTAATGGGTGATATATATCAAATTTCTATCATGTCCTATGCTTTTCATGCGAACTCTAAAATTCACTTATATTGATCTATATTATTTTTCGTGTGCGATGTTTGAAGTGATAAAGATGCATTTAATTTAAGCGTGTGTATGTGTGCAAGCTTTTTCCTCTCCCACTCATATTCTAAGTCTGGTACTTGAAATTAATAACCGTATATGGCTTCCCTTCACCCAAGAACAGCGTGTGCATTGCATTACGAGTACAGTTATTCATTTTTGTTCTTCAAGAAAATAATGATCACTGAGAGGCATGAACAAGCGAAAAATAATCATTCATGCGTGCATAACGACAGGGATATGAAGTTTGAACATATTGCACATGTCGCTTTAAGGAGAAACGAGAAAAGATATGTGGTAATAATTCTAATTCTTTTTAACAAGAGTTGACTTGACTATTAGAATATTGTGCTTGGAGCAGTATTTATAAGAGCCAGTAAATTAAATTGAGGTCTGTATTCGAAAACGCGATAATTTCATTTGAGATTGCAGTCGTTTTTTTACTTTTGTTTTTTCCCAATTTTTGTATTCCTATCGAATGACATTAAAAGGGCATGAGAATCTAACTGAATTATTCTTTTTGAGTACAAATAATTTGCCAGCTTTTTTGATTTTCACCTATCAGGTTATCAACGATATGTATATAGTTGTACTTGTACTCTAGGAGAAATACACTTTTTTATTGAAATACAATTCGCCTACCTTACTGACAGCATAATTTACATTCTTCCATCGTTATTCATTCCTTCTTGCATGGACTCATGGGTGGGGTGCACCCTTGATATCTATACAGAGAAACAGGCATATTAATATTTCTATGTACTGAACTCAAACTCACTAAGATAACTAGACATACTAACAAGTATGACAAGAAGATGAGAAATAGGGTGTATCGAACTTGAAACATCGGAATTTTGCTAGTAAGTAGTCAATTGAAGAAGTTTTTATATTTATCATTGTAAATGACGTGGTGCAGTTCTTCGTTGAATAACCGATGATGCGGAACGCAAAAACACGATGATGATGAAATGCATTGTAGTTGTGCAACCCTGTCTTCGTTTTCACCCTGCAACAGTCACCGAACCGAGATTTTCATTGCATTGCGCAATCATTGACATCATCGTTATCAGCACATAACTGCCATAACAAACATGCAAGTTTTCACGAAAGAAGCAGTGTAGTACGAAAGCGGTGATGGAGAAAGTCCCAGTAGGATCAAACAAACCCAGTAGACGGAAAATAACATATTATTCATGTACTAGCACTGTTTGTACTTTGCTACCAACACTGTTGAAATGCAATTGTGTTACGCTTCAGTTAGAATAATAATATCAGCCAAGAAGAATGACGATGCCCAGCTTGTTTGATTCTCTGTTATCTCTATCAACAAAGTAGAAGTGCGACCTTTCTCTCCCTTTGTGTGTAACATGCTGATGCTGATGACGACATGTACAATGGAGAAAAGTTTTCTCTTTGTTTGCATATCTTCTGGTGCATTGGTTTGCGGTGGTGGTGCATTCGAATAAATTAAAAAAATGTGCTCATGGTGCGTATGTACTATGTACACGTAAAATACAAAGCGTGAAGTGTACACGCGTGTATTCACTTACGCACAGTAGAATGAACATAATTTCTTTAACTGTTTATTGGTATGTATGTATGTGTATGGTGTCATGTTATTGTACTATATTATATTTTTCATCTTATAAGATACATAACGTTATAAAGAGAAAGAAGTAATCGTTTGTACATGTACACTGTATTACTACATATATCATTTCTGTTCCTCTGCGAATGTTGAGTTGGTAAATAAAATTCTTAGACGTTACAGTAAATATATTCACTTTATCTTTTGTATGAAAATTCCTTGTGAATTATGCAACACTACAGTTGCTTATTACACATTACACGGTGCAAAAGCTATTTACTATTTTATGTATTAGAATGTTCTTTCATACTTCACGATCCCGATAATTTTTACAGTCAATGTTTGTCGTCAATCGGAACGCTGCATTCTTTTGATGTGCCTTTGAGTGGAATTCCCAACGTTGGTTTTCTACTTGTTATTCCGCAATCCTAACCAAACGAATCAAACTTACCACTACCGACCAACCAACCCCTTTCTCAGAAAAGCATACTATTTAAAAGAGGTTTTATGAGAAAATCCTCTTTTCTGCTTACGAGTATTCTGATGTATTCGTCACTATACATAGAATGTTTTATTGGAATAAATTTTATTGGATATTTGAGTAATTCACCCCTCCAAGCTTTTCAGATACAAAAAAGGAAGGCTATTCAAAATATTTATGACACTTGTCGCATGGAAAGTCTGATGCAATACTTCAAATGATGTTTACAACCTTTTTCTTTTGAAATGGTTCTTTAAAACTAAAATATTCGATACCACGCACGAGGAAAATTAGAAACTTATACGGGTTCTCTTCCATGCGCACATATATGACATCAGGATAAATCGTTCGCGATCAGTCTAAATATAAATGTACAATGTACAATACAAATATGAGTCTTAGGCCGACTTTTTAGTTTTAACTAGTACATATGACTACTTATCCTTAAAGTGACAATCATTGTAAAATTGTGTTGCTTCATCTTGTTGTCACAACTTTCTTTGTGATGTTGGGAATTTCCACATTAATATTAGGTGAAAGAACAAATTAGAAATTAGATTGAAGCGGGACTGCAAGGAAAAGAATTGCGACATTGTCACACGTTTTTTGGTTCACGTTGCAGTATTCTCACCAGCCAGCGTACCTATATAAATACACACATACACAAATGCGATATGAAAAGAAGTTGATAACTGAAAAACTTTTACTTTTGCGTAATGATAATTCAGATTCAGATGTCTTTTTGTGTTTGAAGATGAATGCGTGTGTATATGTAGAACCAGTTTTGGTGGATTATAGCTTTGTGTTGCTTATTTTTAAGGCTTGTTAGCAAATAAGCTCGCGCGTGGACAAGCATACTGAAAGCAAAGCAGCAAAAGAGAAAAGCTTCCTGAACTTAATGTCAGCTTTCATATTTAAATCAGCGTCACTTTTCTCCAGTCGTCATCGCCGTTCATTTCGTTTCATTTTCATGACGATGGTTTTACTGAAATGTGTATTTCTTCAAAATATTATTCTACTACATGTGTATAGTATGAAGAAATGTTTCAAATATTACGAGAAATTACATATCTGGATGGATGAAGTCCCCATTACCAAGTTCTTATTTTACTTCCACTCTATAATATGCTAATTCACAGCTTACTTTGTTATACTTTTTCCTCAGCAACTTCCACCAGCTCGACAAGTTCGTCACTTGGTAATTTGGAATGTTTCCCAGATTTTCTCGTAGAAAAGTTTCTCTTTCTATTCCCTCGCTACGACCGTCGCATTCCTTCAATCATTCTTGAAGAGGAAATACTCTGACATTTTCTCCTAGTACACATGTAAATACATATGGCCACTTTTACTGCTTCTTTAACCTCATAATTTCCTCGTCTCTTCTCAAACCCACTCGTCAGTAGAATGATTTTTTTGTGAGAAAGCTGTACAGTAACACATCTCATATCTTGAAATACATATTTGAGTTGATTTTATAGTTAGATTATTTTGCGTGTACATGGTTTGATAAGGAGGAAGGAAAAGGGAAATGATTGGTAAACATGCATGACATCGTTGCTTACAAACTCGCAACCATTTTTTCTGTGCTCATGCACAGGAATAATTAAGACGCAACTTGATTTTAATTCTTGCAATGCTCTCGTTATATATTGGCTACAAACATGACATTTATTCTTCATAACTTTTAGACAATTGTAAACACGCAATACTAAATCCAAGCTGTTTTTCTTTTGAATGTGAACTGTTATGACATAGTCGTTGTAAGATGACGGCACAATAATAACGTAATACTTATGCAATTGTCGGCTCCGACCATTGGGTTAACTTGGTGGAAAATGTTTATTTTTTTGGAAAAGCGAGAAAAAGTGAAAGCGAAAACTTTTCGCCTACTTACTTCTCACTCACTCTTTCCGTCATTTCTTCCCGTTACTTTAGACTTCTCCAGCTCTGAGGTTATAAGTACACACATAACGTCAATGACAGATAATTAAGTGGTTGGAAAAACTCTTGTGACATCCATTTAACATTATTATTGCTAGATGACGACCGTCTCTGTGAAAACTTTTGCTTTTTTATTAACAGTCTTTACTCATGCTGCCATTGTCTTCCGACATGGACATGGCATAAGAGAATGAACGAGCGCGTTTCTACCGTGCCGTTGAGCAGCAGTGTCCTTTCTTAAAATTGTCGTCGTCAACAGACCGTTACTCTTTGTATTTATACCACACTGCCGCCGCCACTGCCACCAGTCACTAGTTAAGTATTCTGTCCAACCAACCACTAAAGCGTAGAGAGAAAGAGCGAGAAAGCAGCAGCAAAAACCAAAAGCTTGTATTTAAGTAGAAAGACTTACGTTATTATTGTAACAGTGGCGTGGTGCTGCTGGTGGTGGAAAGGGGTTCTTGGGAACATGTATGTTAACTTCAAACATTATGTTCACAGCCACTCATTTTGCGCTTAGTAATAATTTTGGAGATTATTCGTCTGTGTCTTCTCGTTCGTTCGTGCTTTCCCTTTTATTTCTTTCTCCTGCCAACGAACGGAGGAATATATACCATGAGCATTATTATGTACTGTGTTTGAGTACACATAAATGGTAGAAATTTACAGTTATCCCAATAAGGAAATATATTTATGTATATCATTTATCTTTGTACCACTAGTCCCTCTTCCCGATTATTCTTTCCACCAAACAGAAATTGGAATAGTTAGTTTTCAAGAATTACTTTTGAACCTGTTCCGGATCTCATATGTATACTTACATTCGTTATATAATAGGACATCAACCACGATGAAGAGGAGGACAAAGTAGCGTTGTTGCAGAGAGCAGAAAGAGGAAGTGTAACGCAACGTTCTGTTGTAATAAAACTGGTGTTGGTTCTCTTAATTTGTAATATGTCAGCAGAACCAAGTAGTTGCTTGCTCGTTGGCCACTCATTCAGAAGACGAATGCGAGAGGGTCGACTCCACAACCGTGTTTAACATTTCCCCGAATTGGAGAAGAAATAGCTACTTTTTAGAAGTTCCTTACCTATACTTTTACATAAGTTACTAAAATCTTGTTATTATTATAATGCCTAACACAAAAACGTAGAGGGCTAATTTTCTTTACGGTGCTGGCTCCTCCTCTAAATGTTATTTTGCTCAATATGGAAATGTCTCTTGCTCTGAAAAAGCTATAAATATTGGTTGGAACTTCTTTAGGCACTGAATCAATCCAGCGTTAGTGCAAAATGTGAGTAATCTATACCGCAAGCACCCGGTAGCACCAACAATAGTACTTTTAAAACCACCTACACACATAACTTAAACATAAAGTTACGCTGTAATGATGTTTATAATCATGATCATCAAGCATGTGAAACCTGCACTCATACATCTCTTGGTGAATAGGATCATTAAACTAAGAAAGATTTATCAGGTCTAATGAGCTCTCTTCCCTTCACGTAACATTCACTATAGGATAAGGAACGCATGCACATCCTTTTTTCAACTCTTTGTAAGTTGGCAGTATTTAGAGTGTCCCAGTGTCCGCGTTTGGATTAGCCTTTAATGGATTTCCCTTTAGGAAAAATGTGGGTGGATACAAAGTAAATACAGACAGACAAACAGCGTAACATGTAGACAGAGAGAAAAGAAACCGTCATGGAACAGCTTCCAAAAACAGAAAGCTAAAAAAGGTTATATTTTACTGCTCACTTTTTCTCCACCTCTGCATCTACATACATACCTTGTGTTCCATGCCGTAGTTTTCTTTTAATTCAAAAGCATCCCCATGAAAAATACTCAGGGATGGATGGATACAAAGATACAGAGTCTTTTGGTGACAATTTACACCATTTGCTTGCGTGTCCTTCAGTTTGGAGGATTTACGATGCACACCCAGTCTCTTTTATTGCTTTCTCTCTGCCTCTTTTTGAACTCATTTACCTTATTGAACATCCATCTTGACTTGGCATCCATGTCCCCGATCATGTCCACCGTCAATGTACCTATTTACTATGTAGCAAGCGTAAAATGGCTAATAATGCAATGTACACATGAGTGCGCACTACTTTCTCTCTGCCTCTATTTCAACATGTTCACAGGGAGTCTTGCCAAAGTGTCAATGTTCTTGTTAAAAAGGGATATACTGCAGTATATAAATATATACATAGTGTATATACTCGTTTCCCATAAAAAATTGAGAGCAAACTTATTTTTTCTTCGTTTACACGTCTTCAGGAAAGTATATTCTACATAAAACGTGCCAAATGTCAAGAAAAGTTTCCATTTGCTCGTCTAGCTTTGCGCAACATCATTCCTCATTTTGGTAGTAATGCATTTCGAAACAGGAGCCAAAAAATCTAAAGCAACTCAAGAATTAATAGGTATAGTAGTTTTACGCGACTGTGTGAACGAGTCAGTCGTAAATTTTAACATTGTCATTCATTTATCTTTTGGGAAAACAAATAAACAACAAAAACCTGTGAAAAATTGCTACCAAATATATTGCACATCAACAAATTTTGCAATAAAGGAAACTACAATAAAACACAAAAGTGTATATACACTTCAGTGAAGCTTCAGCAATAAATTGCGATCTTCTCAAATGATGCCGCATTCCTCTTTAAACACATATGCCCACGATTATTACTGTCATCATCATCATCAAAATCATCATTTGTACTCCTATTTTTTGCACAACTCCTTGTGGTAAACTTCCTAAGGAAAAGTTTATAGTAAAAATAATGGGAACAAGAATATCTTAAGCATTTTCTGCCTAAATAGATTTTAGAATAAAACCGCCACGCGTTGTATTCATCCTCTTTACAGAAAAAAAGTTCTGTTTACTTACGGGTTCACTCACTCCTTTTATTTCTCTCGACTCATGACATGACATTAAGACGTACATAATGTGTTACGTATGTATTTACTTTGGTATTTGTACCAGCTTTTCTCAGAATTCCTTCAAACGTCTTCTTAAGTACATAGAAGAAAGATACCGGCTGCTGCCGATATTATTATTCCTTCTCACTAACAGCCTTCTAATCAAATAGGATGCTATAAGCCGTTGTTATTCTTGCCAAGTGCTCTTCCTACTGTGTGGGTTTGCAGAAAAAAATGAAGAAGTAGAACTATTTTTTTTTAAAATACGGATGGTTTGGCCAAATAACTCCTACTATTCTTTTTCTTCCACTTTTGTACATTTAACCTGATTTCTATCTCATTCTTCTCTTCTTTTTTATTATTTCATTGTCATTTTGTTATTGTTCCTGTGTGTATCAATTCTTTTCCTTTCTCTTGACTACTTTCGCCATTTTACTGGAAGTTGAATCAAATCTACTTAGAACTAGAGTGTGTAGGTTGATGAGTGTTTACTTTCGATCCTCCTTCATCGAAAAACACATTTGGTGAATGTGTATATTACATACACTCTTTTTTGTAAATGAGGTCCATTATTACAAAACGTTCAACTGTGTGAGAATGAAAAGATACTAGTGGAGTTTGTTGAATGATGCTGATGGTGATAATAATGCGAGCTGTTACTGTAATGATTGTACAGTTGCGATTTCCCTACTTACTTGAATAGAGCAACAAAATATTTGAATTCCCCTGATTGTTCTCTTTGTTGTAATTGTAATAACAAGAAAGGATTCTCAGTCAATGGGGCTAAAGAAGTTTAGCGATATTATCATTTCACACTTCTTATTTTTTCACTCATACTTACCGATAAAAGTACCAGGTTTTGCGAGTGAAAGTTTGGGGTGAAGTGTTTTTCTCGTAGATTTTTACTAATGATATGGAGAGCAGGCTCAACAAAAAAGCTTACTTCCAGGAACTAAGCCAAGTGTTTTTGTGCTTTTTCATTTGCTTTGTGTTCTGAAGGAATGTTTTTAAGAAAAGTATTTTAAGTAGATAGAGACTTGCACAATTATTGCTAACATTATTATCTGACATCCAATCAAAAGCAAGTACACTACATGCATAAACCGTCTGATGTAGAATTTCTTGAATACCTTTAATAACTGAAGATCGTCCTCGAACAGTATTAAGTTGAATTCTTTTTAACTTTCACTTGAATACTTACCAACAAATTGTTAAATACATGTACATATGTTGGTGTTCACATTTAGTATATACATACATGTATGTAAGTTTAGTAATATGAAATTATAGGGCATAATTTATGAAGGATCTATTTAACATTCTCATTACACTTTTGTTGTTCGTGTTGCATGGCTTGTTCTACTTTTGGAACTACCTCTTTAAAGATCGAAATATATTAATACACGAAACAATAACAACACTGTTCATTTTTATAAGTGGACAAAAGCTGGGCGAAGACTGTGAAAACATGAAGAATGATTAAGTTTTAATAAGATGGGAAAATATTATGGAAAATGAGGAAAGTATAGTAGGCGAGCGAAATGGTTTTTTTTTCTTGAATTGGGTCATAATATTACGTAACATGCGGTTAGCTATGCCACTGAAATATGTGCTGTAGTACAAATTGTTGTGACTCGACTTTCTCTTCCTTCCCATGTTCGCCTAAACCAAGGACGATTGAAAATCGCAGCCTACTTTGTATAGCTCCTTTTAACAAAAGCCCATCCTAATTGTACCAGTGACCATTCATCCAGATTGAGAATAATGAATGCCTAGTCAAGTGAAAAGAAAGAAAAGAAAAAAATCGTGATATTATACATACCTACATAAAGAAATATACATTTTACGTTTCAAATGCGTAAAAATGGCTTGATCGTTGAAGAAAAAAGAGAATCAGCAAGATGAAATGGAAGCTTGGTTGTTATGAAATAAAAGACGGAGGATTATTACAGATTTTTTTTTGGTTTTCTCCGGATAACTTTTTCTGGCTTGGCCTACAAAATGAGATAGTCGTGGTCGGGCCAGTTCTATTTTGCACAAAACACTACAAAACCAAATGTTTTCTGTGGCCACACAAATAAAACCAGACAGAATAACAATGTTGTTGAATGTTGAATGAAATACTTACAACTTTTACAGAAAATACCAATACTACTGCTGCTGGTGTTGGGTGGTCTACATTCGTTGGATTGTGGGGGCCGCGGCTGGTAATGTTGTGTGGTTTCTACTTGCTGATGTTGGAGATGTAGATATATAAATACCTATATATTATGTTATATAAGGTTGTAAGCTGACATTTTTGGAGCATTCTTGTTATTACTTTTACCAGTGAAGTGGCAGCGGCGAAATGCAATATTATGCACACAAACTCATACTCGTACAATATGAATGAAATAGAAATTCCTTTCTAGTAGGATTATTATTATTATTGGTCTTGTTGCATATTACTTTTTTGCTTTGCGTGTATGAGCTTTTATTATGGCGGCGAACATTTATGTACATATGTGGTTGGACAATATTCAGACATCAGAGCAGTTCGGATTTTACTATATGGAGCAACATGCTTGAAAAGATAAGATGATGAGAACAAGCAAGATGTCAAGCCATAGGCTTAACCAAAGGTCCTAGTGATTTCAGCGAAGGATTTGATCAAACAACGAGATTTGATATGTTATAAAAGCACACGTGAGTGAGATATAAACAGACCTAACCAAAAACATCCTTTGTCCAAAAAAGACGTCTAGTCTAATGTAGGAAGTAGGTTTATATGAATATAATGGTTTTGCAAAAGTATTCTGTATACCTAACTACATACATAATACTTATACATTATGCGTATGAGAGGTTATAAGGTACATATGTACATATTTAGATGCTTTCACATAAAATGAAAGGGTATTAGTAGTTTCAACAAAGTATTCACAATTTTTCTTCTTTTCCATTTTATGGGTTAAATTTTCAAGAAACGGTCATTGCCATCGTGTAGTTCGTTTTTCTGTCCAAAAGTATGAACTTGATGACGAGGATGATTACGGCAAGTTTCACTAACGAAATTCGTTCGTGAGAGGAATTTTTACTTTGCATGCATACAAGATACAAATGTGCTCGTTTGAACTTTTCTTGGATTTCCTTATATTTTCTTCGAATCTAAAAATATTCCCATCAGACCCAAGATTAGGACGCATTTTGGTAAGCTGCTGGAAAAAGTTTCCTTCGATTTATTTATGCCATTTGGATCACATGTGACAATTTTGCACAGGTTCACGCTCATATTGTGAACTAGCACATGTGATTTGATTCTGGGAGGACATTGTGAGATTGGTTTCTGAGACAAAGATATATTTACGCTATATACCATGCTGATGTTGAATATTTACTCCATAACATATCAACAACATCAACTCAAACAACTGAGGCTGAAAGGTTTGATGTAACATGAGATGATATTGGTTCCTGGCTGAAATTTCCCAAATTTATGCAAACAGAATAAATCCAAAAGCACACATGGTTCTTTATTGTGTTAGATTCTAAATTGAAAATGCCCAATGGCAGAACTTCTATTAAATTTTTGGTGCTCCAGCTGTCCGATTTCATTTACAGAAATATTTCCCTTGTTTGCTTTCATTTCATTCAAATCTGTGAGATTGCGATTAATTTTCATTTTACTATTTTACCATATCGTCCATAATATTGTATGATACAAAATGACACGAAAGAATCCAGTGACGTAAACTTGGACTTTCCACTTTAGAAAAACGCACCTACTTCAAAACTTTTCATTTTAAGCGTGCACAGCAGCTTATTACCAACCTTGTGTTCAAAAACTCTAGTAAACCTTACAGCGAAAATGACTGCTTGCAGTTTTTATGCATATTATACCTTTTAACAACCCTTTTTACTCACCTTTCAACACAAGATGTAATTCTTCAAAATCAAATGAAACTCATGACCTCCAAGATGATATATTGCAAAGGAACAGAGGCATAACGTATGCAAGCATTTGTTTGTTGTAAAATGAGCACATCCATTAAAAGTAAAAGCGTATGTAACATGAACATGTATGCCTACACATAACTTCAACTACACAGATGTGTGATTTTGTTCACAAAGTTCACGTGCCACGTTGATTACCCTGTTATTTAATGTGCCGAAACGTTTTCCAGCTTCATTAGTAGTTAGTTGTAGTGTATGCTTCTTCAAAAAGGTTGCATATATTTTGTCACAAGAGACAAAAAAAGTGCCATGAACGACATGAAAAGCGAGAAGAGAAAGAACAGTCATAGCTAGAGCTCCCGTCAACAGAGCTAGTTAGCAATTCATCGAAGTAAAGTAATACGAAACTGTTGTTGTTATTTTGCCGCCTGACGACTACACTTTTACTTTCCTTTTTACAATTCTAACTATGCATACTTTGCTTAAACCATATTCGCTGTTTGGTGCCATTGTTGTTGAAACGCTGTCAAAAGTTTTTTAGTCAATATTGAAACAGATATAGAGTCAGGTATATGCATATATATCTCATATGTGTAATGAATGTACCCGCATAAATACACACGTGCGTATCCTTTATTCACGGTAATTTTTCTTTTTATCGTGTTATATTATACTGTGCCGTCACCCTTCTATGACTGGTTGTTACTGTTGCTGGCACATCAACTTAGACAGGCACACATCTAGAATTACATAACCGAGCTTACTTGTTGGAAAATCCCTTCATTATTATTACAACATCGCACATTCAGCTCCTTTAACACTGCACTGTCGACAACTAAGGAAAGTTTGGAGTATAGAAGTAAAGTAAATATCCCGACAACTAATACATTGCTTTGCATGCGTGGCATTCCACTCGTGCCATATTAGTCAAGGCTACACAAGGTGTATGTATGTAATGTAGGTATGTGTGCGACTTTTACACAGAAAAGGGAAAGTACAATGATGGGTGTGTCAGTT
>JAQFZG010002538.1:0-16213 GCA_034695465.1 Entomobrya nicoleti
CCACGTTGGCACAGTTTATCAAGTAGCAGCTCATGGTTGACATTGTCAAACGCTTTCGTGGCGTCAAGGTAGCAAATGTAGACAGGGGTACTCTTTCGAAGATAGTGGTGCGCTATTTGACGCAGTGTGAAAATTGCCGTCTCTGTACCCACCCCTTTTTTATAGCCAAACTGACCGGCATGAGTATACATAATACTTTCATATTTATCAGCAATTAGCATTTCAATAATTTTTGAAATTATTGATGCGAGGGCTATTGGTCTATAATTATTCGTTTTCGAATTGTTTAGTCCAGCCTTTTTTATAATTGGTACTAGTGTCACTCTCATCACAACATCTGGAATGTAGGAATGAGCCAAACAAGAATTATAAAAGTTGGCAATCAATTTGTAGATTACTCCATCCGCATATTTCAGATTTTCTGCTACAAGCCCATCCGGTCCAGCTGCTTTTTTATTTTTAAGGAGCCTAACACACTTCGCAACATTTTCACTACTTACTCGATATAATGAGCGACTACATTTATGGAAATTAGTGAAATGATTTGTACTTGTATCAGTACGAAAACTACTTGCATAGTGCTCCCCCCACATTTCGCAAATGTTCTTGTCACCTTTCACTCCATTTACTTCCTCAGCATCACATTGCGATGCTACATTGGTATATTTTTTGACAGATGTCCAAAACTCATTAAAATTATTAGCTTCACACGATGTTGCCAGTTGGTCGTCAAATAAAGTTTTTGCTTTCTTTTTCACCCATGTGAGTGCTTTCTTAAAAACTTTGCGGCTTTTATTCATATTTTCAAAAAGCTTATGGTCGCACCGCCCACTATCATTCCACTTCCGGTATTGCTCACTATATGATTTGTATGCACTTTTTACAAAATTATTCCAGCCAGGAACAGTAAATTGTTTAGCTCTTTTGCGGTTTTTACTACTCTCAGCAATTAGCTTCTCTTCACAAGATTTGAGACATGACATTAATAACAGACACATATCCGATATCTGCGTTTTGTGATTTTCGTCTTTACATTCACTTTTCTCACACAGGTTCCAGCTACTCAGTCGCTCAAGAGAATTTCTTGTTAAACTAGTGTACTCACGAATCTGCTGTGGTGATAATAAATGCCATTTCAATTTTGGTGAAGCCTTTTTCACTTTTAAATCATGCTGTGATGCTATTTTAACATTGAGTTGAGCACCAATGGGAATATGATCACTTGGAGTAATTAGGAAAGGTAGATTAAGTTTCATCTCAGATGAAATTTCCTTTGATAAAATTACATGATCCACCCAACTAGTTGAATTACATCTGCCCTTTGCAGAAAACGTAAACGTAGTAGAGGGTAACGTTTTAATATCCATAAACTCGCTATCAGTATCGTCACAAAATTGTTGAAGTTCACAAAAATTAGAATGTGCTGGTGAAATGTTAAAGTCACCCAAGATCACATATGGTCCTTGATGATTACGTATTATGCATTCAAGTTTTCCAATATAGCTTGTTATCAAATCTCCATTTTCCTTTTGATTCACTGGAAAGTATACATTTATAATTAATAGCCTATAGTTGCTAGTACTGATTGTTATCGCCTGAATTCGTTTATCACCAATATCACAGATTTCCACACATTTTGTTAAATCACTTTTGACAATAATAGCCATCCCACCATATGGACGGCCCACACATTTGGAATTATTTGGCATTGAGCTTTGTGAAAATTGCACGTAATTATTAAATTTAAGGTAATTAGTCTCAAATTGAAATAACCAGGTTTCCTGAAGAAGGATAATATCGAAATCATTCATTACTGTTGTTAGCCATGAAGCATTTGATTTGATGCCCTGGCAGTTCCATGTCAGGAGCTTAATCATTATTTTTAGACGAGGAAATCTCAGGATCCTTTTTATAAGATCCAAACTTTTTGTTCCTGTTGTATCGTTTGACTAAAGTGTTTTCTGGCCAACTATCAGCCTGGAGGTATTCTGATTCTGCTTTCCCTTCCTCTCGAATGACATCAACCCTGAAAGATGAGTAGTTATCATAACGAGACTTCAGTTTGACAATAGAGCTTACAGACCACCCTTGCTCATCTTCCAGATATTTTTTTAAAACTTTGGGGTCGGCTGTTGGTGGAAATCGACTGACAAATATTGATGATATTCTTACTGGTTTAACAGCTTGAATTAAACATGTAGACGCCTTTCCGAACACAGGCTGGACTTTCTTTTGAACATTTTTCTTGCGAGTCACAAGAGTAAAGCCATCTTCTGGTGAATTGTGGAGAAATCCACTACTCCTCTTTTTAAGCGGACTTAACGGTGTGCTGACTCGATTTTGTGTTGATGAGCTGTCCTCTTGCTGGAAACTGAGGTGTTTAAACTGAAACGGTTGCTGATGGCTCTTTTGTAACAAAGCATTACTGTACGACTTATTAAATTGATCATTGATTTCGCACACAACTGCGTCTGCGCTGGTTTTAATTGAGCTTGTTGATTCATTTACTTTAAAAGAAACACTTTCGAAAGTAGTTTTTATTGAAGCAGCAGATTCAGTCACTTGCTCCGTTAATGATTGCAACGAGGCAACCAAGTCCTTGCAAAGATTTTCAAAGTCATCCATCCTGTTTTTAACCGTGGCAAGTTCGGTCCTCAACTGGATCTCGTCATTCAAATTGTCAGGCACATAGCAAATTCTAGTTAAATTTGCTGCTGTCAGTTTTACCTTTTTCCCTTGCCAGTCAAATTTGATCAGTGCATTTAGAATTTCCCCAATTTCTCTTTCTTTTGAGGCCGCATCCTTACGACTAGAGCGTTTACCAAAGTTAAATCCAATTGCATTTAACTTGATGCGTGCGTCTTCGATTTCTTCAAAATTATAGAATCGAGTAAATATTGGAAGAATATCCTCAGCTGATTTCCCTGTCATTAGTAATGCATGACTTGCACATGCTAGGAGTTCAGATACCACAACATGTGGGGGAGCAGTCTCTGGCCCCATTATGTATTCTTGGCAATGCAATACCTCACCACATATTTTTGTACGTAGCGTAAACAATTTCAATGTCAATGACAGCTTCACTGAGAAACTAATATTATTCAGTAAATATTTGATGCACTTGTAATTAGAAACTTTTAAAATGTTCGCAATGTCAAGTTCTACTGTAATACTTATGGATAGATTTTTTAAAATTGGTATTTCACAACCTAAAAAAATAAAATCAGCACAAGCAGCTCTCAGCAGCAGCCACAACCCACTTACTGTCGTATAAAAGTTATGGTAAATGGGAAATGAAGTGGGAAATTCGGCATTTATTTAATTTTCAGTACCATCAAGCCTCAAAGCGCTATAAAAATATTTTTAAAAGTTTGTCGGGAGTAACCGAAACACATTCATCAATTTTATTTGCGCTTAAAGTAATTATTTCTTGATAACTAAATCCATGCACTTCACATATTTAATGGATCATTGAAGGAAGGCTTATTTTTTATTCTAGTATGTTGTTTTTATAAATGATTTTTAACATTTCAGTCATACATTTTATGTGTAAACCTGATTTTTGACTGGTCTGTTTGATATTTCCCATATTTTTCACCTTGCACCAAAATCATCATTTACCAGGACAGTATTTCCCATTATTTCCCACCTGGTAAATACCAGCCAGGAACGCTGGCAGAAGTCTTGTTTGAAGTATACTTAAAGCTTGAGTAAACTCAAATGGTTAAATGTGAATTCCCTGCCGCAATTTCCCAGTGCGACATTTCCCAGCTACAAACTCCCAGTTTTTCAACTTCCCAGTAAACCAAATTTCCAGACGACCAAATTCCCAGAATTTCATGTTGTGTGTATACAACGTCCTGTACTAAAATCCCATGCGAAGTTCTATGATAAAATCCCATGCTAAGTCCCATGTTAAAATCACATGCTAAGTCCTTGTGTTGCTATGCTAAGTCCATGTTTTGCTATGCTAAGTCCATGTTTCAAAAACCTAACCTAACCTGACCTGACTTTATACATACAACATATACATCAATGAACTTAGCATGGAATTCCAACATAAGACTTAGCATGGATTTTTAACATAGGACTTAGCATGTGATTTTAGTATGAGACTTAGCATTCTAGCAATAAATCAAATTCTCGGAGTTTGGTCTTCTGGCAATTTTGTTTTCTGGGAAATTAAAAAACTGGGAGTTTGCAACTGGGAAATGTCGCACTTGGGAATTGCGACAGGGAAGTCAAATAGCACCTGTAAACAATAGTTACAGTTAGAATATTTGACAAAATTTTAACAAACCAAGAAATTCAATATTTTGTTTTCGTGTTTTATTGCCAGTTACATATGATTTAGTATAAGATTAATTTCCTGTGATCCATCAAACACGTAAATAGAAACATGGGTATGTGAAAAGGTTTTGTAATTTGGTGTTTCAAACTAACTTTCATAAATAACATTTTTAAGGTAGTTCTTTGTTGATATTCCACTTAAATGTGAAAAATTATTATATTTATTTTATTTAAAAAATGGCATGTAGTACAAAAATATGTTATTTACCATAATATTTTCAATACGTTTTGTTAACTGTTAACTGAATTTTGTTTTGTAAAAATGACTAAACATTTCTTTTTAATTTGATCTTATCCATAGTATTCTTATTTTATATGGACATTATATTTTTGAATTTTTATCATTCAACAGTTTTAAATACATTTATGAATTGTAGATTCGCTGCCCTTTTTGGTATACCACGTATAAGGTTAATAATATGGATACATAGTTTGAAAATACTAACCTTAGCTACTTCAATGACTAGAACAATTATGCCAATAGCAAGGAGAATTCCATGTGTATAAAACACCACCACTATATTATCATTCATCTTTAACCCTCGCAATAAATGCTGTCGCTTTTCCATCAAAACCAAATCTTTAAACGATTTAACCCTTTTCTCCCAACTTTTCCATTGTCGTCAAATACCTGACTCCAAAACTGCTGCACAACGTCTGAATATTAATGCAGGTCCAACTTGCATTATGTAATTGATACGCCATGTTCTTCTCCTATTAAAAAGCTTTTCTTTTCCAATCGAAATAATCGGACTAACATTTTTGTCAGTAGAATTTAAACCATTATTAACAATTATACGATTTAGTACAAGTCTGCTTTCCTCAACTAGATCAGATTGTGTAAGAAACGCTGAACTATTGCAAGAAGCAATATAATTTAGATATCCATCTGGAACCCCAAATGGCATCACATGACTTATTATGTCTCCTATTCTGTACTCGTGAATGTTTTTAAGTATATCTTGGAATAATTTATTCTCCGTGGTAAAATTAAGACTTGGTTTTATGTCAATTTCAAAAGCTGTTTTGGCAGTTGTGTTGCGATACGACACATGAACTTCGGCAGGAATATCTTTTAAACCACTAAGGTCAAAAAAGGTTTTATAGTACTCCATTGTGTACATATCGAAGTCTACAAAGGATTGAATTTCGGTGTAAAACGTAAAGTTATTATCCAATAAACCTTTAAATGTATTTATTGAAGTAGGGGGAATGGGTGAGCTTAAGTCTGTAATATTTTGACCTCTGTAAGCATTGCTTATCACAATTCCTACAAACAGCCAAGCCAGTATGGTAAACTTGCTTGGTCCTTTCATTAGGTAAACATTGCATCCTTGTTCAAGTAATATTTGTATAGTAAAAAATACATCCGCGGAAAAGGGTTTTCTAGAGCAAGGTTTTGTTAAGCAATCGATTCTCCTCGCAAATTCCAGACTCAGGCCAGTCATGATTGCAAAAATTGCAAGAAATATCCAGAAAACGTATTCAAATGCAGAAAAATAACCTATTAATGACATTGTTCCAGAGTTGACACCACCACATGTGATGAATTTATATCCAATATCTTCAAGTGTAAAAAATATTTCCCATGGTCTTCCAAACGTTACTATGGCGTCTTCAATGTCTTCAATAAAAGACAACAAAGTAAAGTTCTGAAACACTATGTGAGCTAGGACAATGTCACTAAGCATTTCACTTTTAAATAAATGAAATGAATTGTGTTTGATGGGATCTCTCATTCGAATGATTACTTCTTGAAGTTTTTCATCGGTCAATAATTCGTCGGCAAGATTAACACTAAGCTAGAGTTTAGACGAATGATACCTGAGTAAAACTTGACAAACGATTGAAAACTGTAAATGACTCGGAGTCTGATAAAATTGACTGTCAACTGTAAGTAAAATATTATTTGATTGGGTGCTCTGTAATATAAGTTGTAAAATCTTGTTTTCAAGGTCGTAAAGAAAAATAGTTGGAAAATTTGAAATATAATCAGGCAAATATGGAAACAAGTTTTTGAATATTAAAGGCTTGTTTCAAATTGCATACGCAAATTTAGTTGATCCAAAAAATATTTGAAACGTGTGGTACTTTGGCAAATATGAACGAATTTGATGGGAATGTGATTCAAGGAGACGACTAGAGTAGATTATGTCAGAGTGACTGGAAAGACATAAAGGAGTAGAGGGTATTAATAAAATGTTAGTTATGGATGATATATCGTAAATCTGAAGGCTACACGGTAAATTCGACGATGTCGCGGGAAACAAAAATGGCAAGATTTTGTCGCTTGGAAACATTGTTTGATTTATTTTCCATTGTGACTCCGTTGACACTGATGCAATTGTGTTGTTGCGAAAGGAAGCTATAAGAACTAAATAGTTTGTGTGCACAATTGGAAAATCAGGTGGTGCAATATCAAATAAATGTTGCTTCGAATTTTTAAGTAGGTCGACTTTTTGATAGGTGGTAATCTGAATTGTACATGCTGAAAAAGGATTTAGTATGGAATGGTAACTAATGACAGGCCTATCTGGTATACTTAAAGTGTATGCAGATGCAATAAAATATATCAGGAACAAAGACATAGTGAGTTTGAACATTATACGGTTAACCAGATAAATATAATTTATAATGAATTGATGGTGGCCTCAATCCTTACAGAACAATTGAATTAAAATTGTGGCTAAAATACCGAATTAGAACTGATTGGAAAGAAGAATTAGGTAATGCATGTATTTTACTTGGATCTTAGGGTACTCAGGTTCAAAAATATCAATTTAAATTGTGAAGAAGTGTGCGCATAATTGTTCTATGTTTGGTTTTTGATCGCGTAGATAAGAATGAGTGCACAGTGTAACATCCTCGGACAAAGTTAGTCATTTCAATTTATCTTATTGAAGTATTCTACTATATTCAGGTGCGAATATTTATAGTGCAATTGTGGTAAGGTACTTACATCATGTTAGCTATACATGTATGGTTATGCGGTTTGGAATGCATAATGACACGGTTTTACGTAATCAAGGAAGTAAAAAGAAAAACTTTTTTATGGTTACAGAACCAAGCGTTATACATTTCCTATTGTATAAGTTCAATTACACGAGCAGTATATACAAGTTACTTCCTGAAATTTTAATTTTTTAAATGGTGTACATGCATAAAATATCCGTAATGTGTTACTGCACCGTTGTTATACAATGAGAACCTAGTACATAATCTGATATAAATTCACACAGAATAAAATTCAAAATAGTTCACACAAAGAGAAAAGATTTTTCAACTGATAATCACCACACTCTACCCTTATTTCCGCCTCTACCCTCCATGTATGTGTTCCCGTCCGTATGAGCCTTAAAACCTTTAGTTCTTCCATCCTTTTCCACAAATGTCACACCTCAAGCTTTTTTCCCGCTATTTTTTCCCCAAATTTAATTTGAAATGCACTTTCCATATATTTTAGTCTGGATAAAATCCCTTCCAACAAATCCCACAACTTAACTTTTAATCCCCCGAAGACGTTTTCCATCCACACATATGCTAATTTAATCCTTCATCCGTTATAAACCTTAACTAGCATTCCTGTTCCCAACACCTCACTTTAAGATAAGGATTGATAGTAATAATCCGAATACAAAATCAAATCAAAATGTTCCCTTATGAAATATATACAAAATAATCCGCATTCCTTTTGCACAATATCTGGTCACATCGGACCACGAGGTTATGATCATTTTATAATGTAGACCTGACCAACACTTGTCACTTTTTGAGTTAATGGTTGATTAAAGTTTTTTTGGATTTTATTTCAGATAACTTTCAATGTTTATCAAAAAAAAACTTTTCGGCTTGTCACTGGCAACATTTGAAAATACAATTTAAAAAATCGTTAAGAACTGTAACTTCATATGTATAGGTTAGTCCGTCAAAATAAATTATGTCATACATTGAAAAAATTTAAAATAATCAGTGATTTGTTTATTAAATGAAAGCTTTTTAAAATACTTCGTCTCAACAGCTTAGCCAGTTGCATTGAAACATTAACCGCTGTTAAAAAAATATCTAATGAAAAATTAATTATTTATATTACTTATTACGTATATTTGGTCGCAGAACTACCAAGTTATATTATATATTTAGCATTTTGTAGCTAAAAGCACTCTACAAGTACCTCTTGTTACACCTATATAAAAAACAAACAAGCTGCTTTTTCCAATTACAAACTGTGTTCCATGACAAAGAACTAAAGTTTTACATGATTTCCTAAATCTTTTCATTATTTTAGTTTCGATTGAACTATTCCATTGTTTTCTATTCCAACTATTTAGCACTTTGCTACTCCTGCTGGAAAAAAATGTACCCATCATAATTACTCCAGTCCAAATGGAAAAATCTAAGATTTCACCTATAACCAAAGGTGCTTTAGTTTGTATACTTATTTTGGACCAATACCTGATCAGTACAAAATTCAAATAAATCATTGACACCATAAATGCCGCGTTGCCAACTATTATATATGGACCAAACAGATTTAAAACATTTTGATGTAAAACTTGAAATTCTCGATAAACTTGACGTAGAATTTTAGGATTTTGCCGTAAACATGGTATAGTTCTGTATCTTTTACGGTTAAGCCGAAGTTCATTTGTGTAAAATAAAACCATATAGTAGCCGTACCATAAAATAAATAATGCCACTATTGTACAACCAATACCAAGACCAAAAATAGTGTAAAGTTGAAGAAGTAACACTGAGGCCTTGAAAATGTATGGTAGCGGATATAATGTACTTATATTTATTATTCCTGTTTGGTCGGAAACCGTAAACGTGCACACGGCAAACGTAAATACCACCATTATCAACATAAATAATCTGGCTAGCAGGTCGTGAATTTTGTTTATTTTGTTACTATTTGGTGTGAAAGTTGGCATGTACGTGTCTGAAACAGAATCGGAAACAATGGAGTCATGAAATAGTGCTACAGTTAAAATTAAGTTTTAAAGTAGGGTAGTTGTGCTTACCATGTAGGTTCCTAAAATATACGATCAATCCATTTGCAAGGTCACAAGCGTCTTTGGAGTACAATCGAATATTGGTATAAATAAAAGTTAAAAGAAAGGCTACGATTTTAAATACCAATCCCAAGTTAAAATGGTCGAAATTGCGTTGCTTATATAAAATGACATTATTTGTGGTTACGATGATAAACCATATTACCATCAGGACTAAAAAGAAATTTGTACCAAGTGTGATTTTAGGCGACTTGTTGTATTTTATGGTACGGCTTTTGATATCAAACTGAAAAGGGCAAATGAAAAGGCGCTCTGCAAATCTTAGCCGCAGTGCTAAATCTTTGTAAAACGTGGTACTGAACATTTTGCATACAGAGTTGTAAAATACGTCTAAAATATCGAAGCAAGGACCAAGCTTGGAGTTTTATGTTTAATGCAGATTTGCAGCTAAATGGAATACTGGCTCGTAACGGAAGAGAAAGAAGCACAATGATATGAAAGTCAAAACTAGCTGAACTTGAAGAAAATGTGGGGCATTACAGGAAATTATCTTTTATTATTTTTATGAATATAAAAGAGTCTATTAAGCTTACAAGGTTTTAATTATGACCCATAAATTGAGCCAATCGGAACATTATTAAAAGTTATGTTAAGAATTGTAGTTATTAATATTTAAATAACTTTAAATGTCGGTTATAATGAATAAATGTATCATATAATAGATCCAACAAAGAACAAGAAAGTGATTTATTTGTAAAAATTGAATGTGAGGTTACGTTTTTTTCTTTTTAATAATTTAGTTATTTGACTCCATACTTTTAATACATTATATGAATTTTTGTAACTGAATTAATAATTATAAGTATTTTCAAATTTAAATGATTCAATTAAAACATTTAATTTTTATTTATGATGTTGCATATCATGGTTTTGAAAATAGGTCGTGGTATTCGAATGTTTAAATTTATTGCAACATTATTTCAATTACTTGGTTAATTTAAGTGCAAATCAATTTATATCTGATCTATAAATAAGATTTTAATGGCTTTTTAAGTCGCCAACCAAAATTTATCAAATTGTTGTCGTTGATTAGTTTTAAATTATAATTGGAAAAACAAGTTGACGAATGTTAATTTCCTTTGCAAGTTTTTATTTTAATGTTAAACTCGAGTTTCATAGGCTAATTGCTTTGGAATTGCTTATTTAGAGATTTAATTTTTTTCTTACATTTATGCAAATAAAAATCCGAGAAGATGTGGAAGAAGAAGTTTTATGTCAAATGAACATAATTAACAAACATTTTGTTTTATATTGTTCGCCTTGATAAAAATTTAAAACTTATACATATATTGGACTGGTTTTATAATTACTACCTTTACACTAATACATATGCTTAAGTCTTTCGAATTTAACATTTTTGTTTAGTGATTGAAAGTTATAGCACTCAAATCAATATAATTAAGCCTAAAATTTGGTGCGAATGGAATTTCATGCATTTTTACAATAGGAATGTCCGCATGAATTTTTTACACTAAATATATGCTAATATTTATTTATTTAAAAAAATGTATTGATCAACCACTTTACACTACTAGTTTAAAAATATCACGAAAAATGCACATGAAAAAATTGCCAGTTTTTTTGTTTTTACATTACAACTGCACTGTCTACTTTTAACAAAATCAAAGAAGCAAAAATTGGCAATACGCCATGTACATGAAATAAACTAAACCGAAAAACTCATTCAACATAGAATGGCACAATCTAAGTTTTGAATAAACTTGATACAATGTTAAGGACGGGATTAGACCACATTTCGACCATAACATTGTTAAAATGTAGTCATATGTGTGGACTCGACAACACTCTAAAATTATTGCGAAAGCAAAATATCTAATTGTAATACAAACAAACAAGATTATCGGTAAACACATCTGATTAGTCCTTGCGTTATAAGAAATGGCAATGACTTAGTGCACAATGTATTAAACTGTTCTGCACCCAAAACATTTTGAAAAACGAAATATGTGGGATCGATGTTGAAGTATACTATTGCAAGTGCAAACGGAGGGTAAAGAAAAAGTAGGTTTTAAACCGCTTGTGCAGTTAGGAGAAACAAGACACTTCTCTGCTTGCAAGGTTTACTATATTTAGGATGTACATTTGAATCCATTGTATAAACTGAAATAACAAAATATTACAATAATTTACAAAATATGGATTGGCTAAATCAGGAAATAAATAATGTTGTCTTACCCATTTCAAGACCCTCTTTTAAATTCACCAATGCATTGAATGAAATTTCGAGCTGTTTTGCGTGCTGCCGTAGTTGATAATTTAGTAGCAAGCAGCCCCAACAAGAGACCATTGCCGCATAGTATAAAGTTATGTAAACCCAATTCAATGTTGTATATAATGAAGGTTGTAATAAAGTAAATGGGATTATAATGGTGCCATAAATTGAAAGGAATAAAACTTCTATAAATTCGTAAATGGTTGTCCTAAAACACGCTTTGCGAACTAAAGTTGATTTAATTGTAAAGGAAAGGGGCAGATCGTGCCAAATGTTCTGGAATACTTGGCATTAAACAAATGCTACTCCTTGCGGTGGATGAAAAAATCTTTTACAATAGTACACTAATCGGGCAGCAGTTTTGCCATTGTAAAACGTAGACTTAGTTGTCATTTTGATATTTTTTAATTTGTAGATTTTATTCTAACGTTTGAAAATTTGGCAAGACACTGGAATTTTTTAAACAAAAATAAGGAATAAAATCACGTGTTCCGTGTAAACCGTAACGCTCGAATACAATTAAAACGTATATACAAAAGCATTATGACTGTTGTTGGTTTCACAGAATATGAACAAAACAATTTAAATTATTGAGGTGACTTCATTTTTATAACATATTACGTGTTTTTTGTCTGGGTTTAATATTCTGCCAAACATAACCCACATAAATATAAGCGTGGATGTTATAATGTTGTGTAATTTGTTCTTCCAACATTCCAAGAGCTCACATATAAACCATTTTAAGGTAATTTTTTGTTGCTAGGTTTATGTAAACGTGAACTTTAGAAAACTTTAGATTTTTTAACATAACAAAAATTAAAAGTAGCACATTTGATTTAAATTGGAAATGTTAGATATTTTTATTATCCTGACTAAATATTTTGTTGTAATTTTTACTAAGAGTTGTTATTTTCCAAAAAATAGGACAAACGTGCGATATTATTGAGGTCTTACAAGTGAGCTAAAAAAATGTCTCTCAAGTCAGTCTCAAGTCAAAAAATTTTGAAAAAAGAAGAAATTCGAGGGTAACTTTTGACGTAGATAACGATCCTGACTTTAGTTTTGTGTAAAACAAAATTTTAAGTTTAAATTTGTTACCATATTTGCTCCAACGCACGCGCGCAGTTAACAGGCAAACTGCTGAGCTGACGCTCAGCCTCAGAAATAAGGAGCAGTGTGCATCAGCTCAGCTGTTTATTTGTTTATGGCGTTGGAGCAAACTTGGGGACAAATTGAGACGAAAAATGTTAGGTCTTAGGTCAATAAAAAGTCGAGAAATATGTACAAGCTGACTACAATGACACTCGACAATGTTCATAAAACGTCAATGCATTTTTTAATTTAAATTTTTTATTTTAACGTTTCAATATTTAGGGATATTAAATGCAGTTATAATAGTATTGGAACAATGATTGCCATGCTTGTTAATTAAAATCAGGTTTATTAACTAAGTTGATCAAAACTCGCACATTTTCTAAATATTCCGCCAAACTGATGATTAGTTTCTACGTTGCTTCTGAAATAATACTACTGTACTGTCTACATTTAACAAAATTAAAGAAGCTAAATTATTTAGTATTAAATGAAGACTCGTTAAAACCGTACTTTTTGATACTTCAAAATATTGGCCACAGTTCATTTTAAAGTTAGGCGTAGCATTCCACAGTTGTTTATTAAACCTACTTCCTACTGCCTCTCGACTAATTCTCACAATGTTGTCAGATACTTGATGTGCTTGGAAACATGATTCGATATACAAACATGCTCCAACGGCCGTCTGATTACCCGTTATAAAAAGACTCAACCAAATTACAAAAGGAACTCTTCCGAACGCCACAATGCTCACCCAAAATAGCAAGATTGCGACAAATTGACAAAACGACATATACATGCAGTAAAACAAAGAGAAAAAGTCATTTAACATAGAATGGCACAATCGGAGCTGACAATACACCCGATACACTGTTAGGGATGGGACTTGACAACATTTTGACCATAAAAATATGAGGATATAGTCATATGTGTGGACCCGGCAACAATCCAATATTAGTGCGAAAGCAAAATACCTAATTGATATACATACAAACAAAATTATCGTTAAAACGCATCTAATTAGTCCCTGCGTTGCAAAAAATGACAGTGATGAATTGCACATTATGTCAAACAGTTTTGCGCCGTAAACATATTGAAAAACGAAATATGTCGGATCAATGTTAAAGTACACTATTGTAAGGGCAAAGGGAGGATGAAGAAGCAATAGGTTGTAAGCCGCTTGTGCAGTTAGGAGGAACTTGATACTTCTCCGTGTAAATTGTCTAGTAAATTTCGAATGTACACTTGAGTCCAATGTATAAACTGAAATAACGATATATTACGATAAATCATTTACCAAATCTTATCTGGTTAAAACAGTAAATAAATATGGTATTTTCTTACCCCGGTCAAGACGCTCTTTTAAATTTAGCAAAGCATTAAATGAAACTTCAATCTGTTTGGCTTGCCGTCCTAGTTGATAATTCAGAATCAAACAGCCGAGACACGAGACCATTGCCGCAAAATATAAACTTATGTGAACCCAATTCAGTGATGTGTATATTGAAGGTTGTAACAAAGTAAATGGAATAATGATGGTGCCATAGGTCGAAAGAAATACAACTTCTACAAACTCGCATAGAGTTATCCTAACACTTGTTTTGTAGACTAAAGTTGAATTACTGGTAAAGGATAGAGGCAGATCGTGCCACATTTTTTGGAATACTTGGCAGTATACAAAAGCCACTCCTTGTGGGGATTGGAAAAACCTTTTACAATAGTACAATAAAGTATTGAGCCTTTTGGCAATTTTAATTGTCATTTTGAAAATCTCTATTTTAGAATCTCTAAAAAAGTGTTCTTGTTTAATAGTTTGGTAGTAGACTTGTCGAAAGTATAAAGCTCAAATGAAGTACAATATCTTGTGTAAGGTAAATAGGTTGAAAAAAATAGTTCACGGAAAGTATTATTAAAATGTTTTTTTCGGCAAATTTTGAACAAAACATGTTGAATTATATATTATATTTTTATGACAAGTTTACATGGTCTTTCGAATAAGTTTTATGATCTATCAAACTCCATACACACATATAAATATAAGCTTGGATATGTTATAAGGGGAGTAATTTATTTTTCCATGTTAACATAAATATGCATTTTAAGGTAGTTCTTTGTTGCTTGACTTATCTAAAATTGCTCTGAGGATTCTATTTTAAATCTATAAAATTACAAGTAGCCGATTTTATTTCAATTTTAGAAAAACAAGTTTTCGTCGCATATTTACAAACATGTATAAATATACATTTTTGTAGTGTATCAGTGGAGTTATTTTGTTCAGAATATTAAAACAAAAACGTACTAAAGTATGGATAATTTTTATATTGTTCAATCAACGAAGAATTAAGTTTCACCAATTATCATGCAATTATTTTCAGAAAATTAGGATATTATTTTATAATACTGAAATACTGATCCTTCTAAAAATAACTTAAAATAATTAATGCTGTTTCAATTTTAGTCGTTTTATGTCAATCCTTTATGATTTTTCGTATATTTTTACTGTCCATGTATCAATTCAAAGTTAACAGATACGATCTCCGGCCGAAACGATAATAAAACTACAGAAAACAATCCAATTTTGGTTTAGTTTTCTGACAGCTTCTATCTCATTTTTCTTAGAAAGTAATGAACGATATTTGATAAAAATGACTTACCAACAATTAATGATTTTAACCTGCTATTTTGATCGCCAGTCAATACTTATAATATGCATATAACGAAAAACACGTGTAAAGTTTATCTACTAAATATAGTTATTTTTAGTTTCTTCTTTGCCTCTGAAACGGAAGTAAGTCAATACGCGCCCGTGCCTCTGCGAGCCCGTAATCTTAATTTTTAAGCCCTTACTTCTGTATTGTTCTTTGACATTGACATAAGGGTAAAAATATAAGGTAAAATGCAAAGAACCTTTTTATGGTCCCGAACCTGCCATATACCATTTAAACGTACCATACATTTACAACTTTACTTCACTGCAAGAATTTTGGTTCTTAAATTTGCATGGGGAAAGAAGAACAAGCTAACTAAAATAGGTTGCATATGTCATCACAGCATGCAAAACAAAGCCAATTTAAGTAAACTATTGTAGTTTTTAAGATCGAGCTCCTTTCAGAAATGTACAATATCTTGAAACCATGAGTTGGTCATCATGATGACATCGTAATGACAGCTATTTTCTGTTAACATGCGGTAGAATACTTCATATTTAATCCATCATTACAATTCTGAATTATTTTATTACTGTTTTAACTGAATAAAATAAAAATAAATATTTTGAGATTCACACTGACAATTTGTTCACTTTCTGCTACAATTACAATTTGATTAAGATTCAACCAAACTCGATCTGATATCAGAAAGTCCATCCTGCCGACGAAAAAAATACACTGCTGGGAATGAAAATATAGCGCTAGCTAAAAGAAATTACAATAGTAGTAGTATAACCACAAAGTTAAATTGAAATTAC